>JAGFPH010001891.1:104475-133983 GCA_018207615.1 Philaenus spumarius
AGCTTCCTCTAGGGCCATAAGTGTTCACTAAAAAAGGGTTTTAAAAATTGGAAATTTTAGGGGGGTTTGGGGGGGTAAAAATTACTAAACCACGATTTCTCAAAAGTTACCGAACAGATTGGATGGAAATTTGGTATGTAGCTTCCTCTAGGGCCTTAGGCGCTCTCTAAGAAGAATTAAAAAAATCCGAAATTTTAGGGGGGGTTTGGTGGATTAAAGTTATTAAATCACGATTTCTTCAAAACTACCGAAAGGATTGGAATGAAATATGATATGTAGCTTCTTCTAGGGCCATAGGTGCTCACTAAGAAAGGGTATGAAAAATTTCGAAATTTTAGGAGGGGTTTGGGGGATCAAAGTTACTAAAATCATAATTTCAGATCTTTTATTATTATGACAATAGTGCTTTTATTATTTAAGATCTATATATATACAGTAGAACCCCTCTTAACCGGCCTCGGATCAATCGGTCCTCGGCTTAACCGGCCTATTTCAAGAAACAACAAAATCAAATATATTAACTGGCCGAAGTCTCAAACATCGATTATTTGACGGACATTTCGGGATGACGCAATGTTATTTGTGCTACTGTATGTGTTAATGTTGTGGCAGGGAAAAGGGGGGGAGGAGGAGCGTAACAAAGGAAGCCGCCTTGTCGATTGATTCTTGCTGCGGAAGCAAGAGGGGGATCAAATCTTGCTTCCCACGGCAACTGTATCATTTTTTCTTGGAATCAATTAACCAAGCGGCATCCTTTGTTTCTCTTTCTTCATCTGTTTATTTCTCGGAACCTTTACTGAATTTTGTGAGAGCAAAAGTGCTTGAAAACAGGAGGGGAGAAAAGGAGGCGAGGGAAGTTAAAATGTTTACATGTAATTTGTTAGTGTTTGTTTGTGTGTGTATGTACAGTACATACAATAAAATCAGTTGCAATAACGTCTTATTTCCTTTATTATTTATGAAATATGTACTGTAGGTTATTTTTTAACTAAAATCTATTTTTTACGGGAACCTCGGATCAACCGGCCAAACTCGTAACCGGCCAGGGTCTCGGTCCCGACCTGACCGGTTAAGAGGGGTTCTACTGTAAAAGACAAATACCACTCACTAACTGAACACTTCAAAAGATTACAGTTACGTTAAAAAGACTGAAAATACTAACCACCACGGGCAACGCCGTACGGGTCAGCTAGTATACACCCCAAAACGTGTTCTGGGGACCATGATC
This sequence comes from Philaenus spumarius, assembly GCA_018207615.1. Taxonomy (NCBI): domain Eukaryota; kingdom Metazoa; phylum Arthropoda; class Insecta; order Hemiptera; family Aphrophoridae; genus Philaenus; species Philaenus spumarius. Next base: position 105,704 of record JAGFPH010001891.1, read on the forward strand.
GGTGCTCATTTGCTACTCCCGACCTTGGGTCTTACCATAAGGGCCACTGCAATAGCTCATTTTTCCTATGGAAATTTGCTAATAATTAAATACAGGACTTATATTTAACAGGTACAGATTTGATATTCATAAGAAATAATTTAACTTTTTGTATAGTCCAAAATTCAATAATACCTTCAAATACAGTAACCAATACTACCAATTATAAAATAAAGTAACATTCTTATTAAATTGGATAACAGATAATAGGCAGAATTGTTCTAATACACAATGGATATTGATGATTTTTGCCTTAGTGTGGTTACAAGAATTTTGTGTTGCTGCCTAATTTTGCAAAGCATTACATTTACTCAAACCTCATGTTGGTGTGATTTATTGATTTTCAATGTATTTTTGTTACTATTAATCATTATGTTTACAATTTAATGGTCAGGAATACAAATAATTTATTAATTAGCTGAATTTCAGGGCTACTTAGTCTCCGAAAACTATTCCTACAAGTAGAGCCGGATCTAGGGGGAGAGGGGGGGCACTGGGAGCATAGGCCACCGGCGGCAAATTTTGGAGGCGCCAAATTTTGAAGGAAACCAATTTTCTCGCAAAAAAACTCGTGGAGAGTCAGCGTCAGGCGCCACCGCTGCCCTCCCGACTATACGTGATGTATATGAGTTTACTCAAAGGGCGGCAGCCATATGAAGACTTCAGTATTTAGATGTTGTCATTCCGGCTCCTATCCTATAAATGTATCCTATTCCGGCTCCTATAATGTATACATGCTGCCGCCGTATGTAGGACGCTAAAAATAGTCTAATTAACTATGAGTATACTGAAAGAGCGGCAGCAATCAGAAGACTTAAGTTTTTAGATGGTGTCATTCCGGCTCTGGACAACACTCACTAGTAGCAAAACTACACTATAGCCCGATTAAAAAACATGGATGTACAATATTAATTAATGTACATCAATGGATTAAAATAACTTCAAACCCGGCAGAGCGGCCGCGGTGGCAGCACAAACTCAAATTCAAATCGTTGATACGTTAACAAAATTAGGAATAAAATGTTGAAACAAATGCAGTCGGATTCAGGGATTGATACTTCATAAAAATACAGTTTTTCATGGATTTGTGATAGTAAGTTTTGACGCTGACATGTTGTATTTGTTGAAAAACAAGCATTTTTCTATTTACCCTTAAAACCCCTGTTTTTCAACAAATACAACTTGACAACGTCAAAACGAACCATCACAAGTCAATGAAAAACTACACTTTTATGTAATATTAATCCTCGACTCCGACTGTAATTATTCCAAAAAAATTTTTGTTTTGTTAATGTAGCAGCGTTGTGAAGTTGAGTTTGTACTGCCGCTCCGCTAGGTTTGAAGTTATTTTAATCAGACTATAACAACAAAACTAAACGTTAATATAGTTAATTAAAGTAGGGTCAAAGACACGGCTAATACACAGTACAGGGACAGGAATAAGACAGGATGGCTGGAGGTGGGGTACTAGCGGTATAAAGGCGACTAGACCCCCTTATAATTTATTAATAAATCAGATTTGAAACATTTTGATGTTTATTTTAACTTGCTTAATATCCTCTACCATCCACTATTAAAAATGAACTTAAAAATCCTGTATATTATGTACGATTTTCAACATACGTATTGTATAATAATAGTTGGGGGAGGGGATAGCGTCGGGGGGGCAGCAAATTCAAGTTTGCCCCCCCCTCAAAAAAAGCCCTAGATCCGGCTCTGCCTACAAGCTTTAGTAAAACGCTGATTTCTCCTGTAACTGCATTGTAAATTAGTTTACTGTCACCATCAATGGTGTGTAAGATTTTGAGTTTCTATCTGTCATTGTTAAATTTTATTAATCCGGTGTCAGAATTAATTGGCACCTTGTGTAATAAATATCCTGCATTTAGTATATATAGAGACGTTACTTACTTTTTGCTGATTGTGATGATGGCTCGGAGATTTAAAAGGAACGCAAGAACAGGAGCAGCATAAGTATGGACAAACAGAAGTAAACCAACTTGATAAAAACTGTAGTCCGACAGACCGGCGTATCCTGCTGCTACATCAATACTTGATAAGCTGTTGGAGTTACCCTTTCCATAAACACACAACTAAATGATAATACAGTTATTTTTTTAATAAAACTAAAGCAATAAAGCTGCCAAATTTAACAAGGTTGTTAAATAAGCGCTAAGAGGGTAAAACTGATCTTATATGTTAATTCAAATTCTTATTTTATGATAGAATAAACACATCAAGTTCATTTTACAATGGCGTAAGGTCAATAAAAATCTTTAAAAATATGTTAGATATTTGAACTCCCTTTACGTCATTAGATTAGCTAAAATTAGGCCTACACCAAGATTTACTAAAGAGCATAACTATTATTAAAATAACTTAAACAAACATAACAATTAGTTTTTTTAACATCTAGATAATTTTCTACACAAATATGTAATCCAACTAAACTGAAAATACAAATTTCATCTCAAATCTAAAATTAAAACTTATATGCATAACTTTAAAAGGAAATGATTTAAACTTAGACCAGTCAATAGAGCAAAATAAAAGGCTAATTTTGTTATGAAATTTAACAGCAAGCGACAACCACAGTGACTTTAAGGGTAGCACATAGATATGTAAAATACAAAAACTATCAAGCAATGAGCTTTTGCGCATTTTTTATAAACAAAAATAACAATAAATTAGGACTTTTTTTGGTTTTTTGTTGATACAGTAGAGCCCCAAGTATGCGAAAGATTCAAAATTCACTCGTGCCATGCCAACATTACACGAGCCTGCGTGTCGGTCCGGTCCGTTTCACTGTTCCACGTTCACCTAACCTCATTTGTGTCACTGACATCAGTGTTGTTTTAACTGTCCGTGCTGTTGTTTCTTGTGCTGTGTGACTAGCAATGTCTAAAATTGTAGAATGATTAAAAAAAGGTGCAAGTGGATCAAGCTTAGCTCGGGAGTTTGGTGTTGAGAATTCGAAGATAACTGACATTAAAAAGAACAGTGCACCTATCGCAAAGTTTGCTTGTGTGCTGGACAGTGAAGAAGGAAGCTGATGATGAAGAAGCGGTCCAACCCTTCGAGACTTCTATTAAATGATTGGAACAGCAAGACGAATACGATGCTGTGCAGCTGCAGTCTTTGAAACGCCTAGGAGACTTGGTGGCAAAAGAACGAGTCACAAAACTTAAGCAAACAAACATGTTCGACCTATTCTTTTACTATAATTTTACTTTTTTGTGTACTTACAGCTCTCAGTCCTTTATTTTTCTTTTTTATTCCCTGGTGACGTACGTTTCGCCTTTTCTATTCAGGCATTATTAAACCTACACTTCACTAGTACTTTACATTTGTTAATGCGCGTCAAGTTTTTAAAATGAAATACAAAACATTCACAAACAACATGTAACACATAACACAATACAACACTCAATAGGGACATTTAAATTTTATTCATAATTATGCGAGCCGAACGTACTTGTGGCCGCGATCGTTTTTTGTAAGCTACTGATTTTCCTATCAGTCCAGTGTGCTACCTAGCTTAAGTTGGAGGGGGTCCATCTGAACGATTTTGTCAAATATATTGTTGGATTGGAATAAGGTTTTTTCATTTACTAATATTGTTGGGTCTATTTTAGTGTGTTTATAAATTTGGAATTCCTCCAAAACGTTCATAATAGGGCCTTTCGAGCATTTATGTAATATTTGCAGGTTTTTGTCTATATTGGTGTAACTGTGGCCTGTTTCTATTAAGTGTTCTGCAAATTTGGAAGGTTTATTATTATTGCTGGTATTCTTATTTGCGATATGCTCTTTAAATCTGGTTTTGAAGGATCTTCCGGTTTGGCATATATATTGCATGTAGCAATCATCACATGTTATTTTATAAATGCCGCTTGCGTCATGATGGTGTTTATATTTTTTATTTTGGTTATAGTTATGTCTAAAAAAAAAAAAGAATCAACCTATTCTTTTAGGTTAATTTTGTGCTGTTTTTGTCACATCCAAGTTAGTAAACTGAAAAAAACCCATAAGCAGCACTGCCGCATTACTATAGCCGAATTTTCTTATCAGGGAATAACTAGTATTATATAGTGAGAGTTTCCTATAAGTTTTGTTCCTTGTTCCGGGAACTATTCCAAAAATACATTTGCACAGGATTATAGTATAGTATTGATTATAGTATAGACCACGAATCAAAACCGCGAATACCAAGTCCGCGAATGTCGAGGGATTACTGTATTTAGTGTTGGATAGATTGCCATTAGTTAATTACTATAATAGCCCAAATTACTAATAGTGGAAAATAAGGATGTTTAAGTTACAGTTAACAATTACTATATTTAAATAAAATGAGACAGAAATGTCAGGTAAACAAGTAAAACTCTCATAACTCGGTTTTAAATAGTAAAATTAATTGTTTAGGAAAAAATCAATAAATTTGTGGTCAATGCAGTATACAAAACTTTTTTATATGAAAAATTAAAAATAAATAACAACAAACCTGATAAAAGAAAAATACGATCCCAAGCCAGTGATGCAAAATTGTAGATTGTATGGTGAAAGAACTGATGGTTTTACAATGATGAACTAACATATGACTGAATGTATACAATGCTGGAAGGAGAAGCATGTTGTGAGGACGCAGTAACAAGCTGCAAATAATCATCCAACTCTCTACGAATACATTACATAGTAGTTGCTTTACGTCAATATCAAACTTCCTTCGAGCACACAATCCGATGTTTATCAACTTGATTCCGAGTAAAGTCCAGAAAAGTATCCAAAACACTTGTATTTCTTCCATTCCTCTAAAAAAATAAGTAGAAAACTAGATATAAAAATGTTTTGTACATTGATTGAGTTCAGTCAACATTATTGTGTAGAGTTTGAAATGTATATTCCTGAAAGCAGATAGTGACACACAAAATGTTGTAACTTAAAGATTGCGGCATTCTCGTTCTAGACCCTGTTCCAAAGCTAGAGGCGAAAGAGCACATATAAATTTATTAAACCATTAAAATAACTGATAAACCTTTGCCTATTAATGCTGCTGAGTCTATTCAAATCAGTTATTTATTCCACAATCACAAAAATTTAAATAAATATAATCACAATAAATATAATATTGCTTGAAATGCTTCATAATAGAGAAATATGTATTGCAATTTTGATTGAAAACCTTGATAAAAATACCACTTTTTTTAAATTTTAATGTTAAGAAAAATTACAAATTTTGTTGCCCATCGTGTTGGAAAATTAATTGTAATCCAGTTTTGGTACATCTACTAGTAAATAATCTAGCCAGTAAATTATTTTTATGTATCTATACATCTCCCGAAAGATTTCGATTGAAAACAAATGGTCCCAGTATTTTATCATCGATAATATAGCACCGAACATTAACTTGAAATCTGTGTTGGAATCTAGTTTCCATGGTACCATGTAATTTCTTCGCTCTATAAATGACTATTTCAGCTACAGCAGCTATGAAGGTGTTTCTTGGACTATGCCTCTTGACATAATGTCACAGAGGCTAGAAATCTGCATACAGACTGATGAGTGCGAACGAATGGCGGAAGGGTATGCCCGGAGCAGGTCATTCTGACACACTAACCAGCATAATTAAAAACCAAGTGTTCGACATGGAGTCTGCCTACTGTGTATGCCTTCAGTAGACCTTCTTAGTAATTCTTGTAAATCGAGAAGACAAGACCTGGACATCATCAGCGTGAGCTTTGGGACACACTGCAAAGTCTTCCCAAAAGAAATCTTGCCTGTGCCTATTTAGCGATTGTCGAAAGGCGATAAAAATAGACAAATCCTAATTCCCTATGACAGTCAAGCAGCACTTACAGCACTGAACTCACTACAAATCACATTCAAACTGGCAAAGGGATCTCTCCCATCACTATCCAAACTCTCCACAAAAAAACATGGTGCAATTGAGACGGGTGCCAGGACACCGTAACATTCAAAGAAATAAGATGGGAGACACCCTCACAAATAAATAAGAACCCCTTAATGGGGCCGGACCAATGCGCTGCATAACTCGCAACATGGCAATTAGCACTGTGAACATCTGAGTTATAGAAGAGCCAAAGATGTGCAAAGCACCCAGGCACGTCCAAAGGCAAACGACTAATCGGGGGAAAAAGCACTAATCTAACTAAGTCATTGATTAAGTTAAATCGACAACAGCTCAGAAGAGTTGTAGCACTAATAATTGGACATGGTCAGTTCAGGAAAGATGTAGTAACAGAGGGAGTTTAAGAGACGACGAAAAAACATGTTTAGCTTTCTGAACATGTCCTAGAGTCTGCAAGACTCGCATCTTTAATTGCGAGATGCTAGAGCACAGACAGAGAGAGCTTTTTGAAATCTAGCAACCGGAGGATGAAGAAGACACGTACTTGGTGGAGAAAATCCTGGCTCTCACAAGGAGTACAGGCTTCTAACCAGCTAAGAGCGGCTACATAGGGGCATAATAAACCAAAGATTGACATGCAAGGGATCGTCCTTCAATGAAGAGTTCAACGCAAACTAACTAATCTAAAGGTTTTCAAACATAAAATTGGATTGCATAAAAGTTGCTGTCCAATAAACTAACAGAACTTTAAAATTTAATCGATGTATCTTTAAATGTTATGTTCCTAGAACTGTTAAAATTTAATGTATCATTACGCACCTGTCAAAATAATGGTTGATATGTTTCTGTTTGCCTCACTTGACTGGATGTAATATATAAGTGCCTTAGTTTTGCTTTAGTCCTTTTTTTGGTCACCGTTTAAGTGATGACGCGAGTTTCGCCTATTGTTCAGGCATTGTCTAATTGAATTGAATTTGTTTTTAAATGATTAGCATTTATTCATTGCTTGTCAATTACTCCAATTCACTTTATTGTAATATCAATTCTTACCAATTCACTGTTAATAAATTTGATTTCTAAAAGTACATGATTGGCAAACTACATATTTATAAAGATTAGTTAATAAGTTCATCTGTCTTTACATGTGTCTCAGAGCAATGTTTGTACTTTATTTTACAACTTTTTCTTTTACTTTTTTTATGAGTATTACATCAACTTTGGTATTGTTGAATACTGAATGAAAATAACAATTATATTACAAAACATTTGTAGTATTTGATTCTTACACAATAAAAGTTTTCAAAAGACGACAATTACCCTACATATTTGAAAATTAAAACAGAATTTGTATGATTGTTGAAGATCTTATAAACTACTAGCTGGGTGCCCGTGCTTCGCTACGGGTTAAGCTTGATAAAAAAAAAAATATCAATTTCAAAGTCATCCCGTATACTCTTTGTTAATAAACTATCTACACTATGTACTACTTTCTTAGCTTAAGTGTATAAAATATTCATCTTTTAGTTTTATTAATACCTGTCGAAGAACAGCCTTTTTATATGCTTATTTAAAGAACCTCCTTTCTAACGCTTTTTACTTTTTAATAACCTGAAACGCAAAATATTTTAAAATCCCATCTTATTGCACATCTAAAGCATAAGGGGAACCATTATGTTTAGTCTCAAGTCAATATGTTTTGTCGTTTTTGAGAAATAGTGATGAATAGTGAGTCAGTGACATTTGGCTTTTATCTATATTTCTAACGCTTTTTACTTTTTAATAACCTTAAACGCAAAATATTTTAAAATCCCGTCTTATTGCGCATCTAGAGTATAAGGAGAACCACTATGTAAAGTCTCTAGTTAATATGTTTGGTAGTTTTTGAGAAATAGTGATCATTAGCCAGTGAGTGATATTTGGATTTTTTCTATGTTTCTAACGCTTTTTATGTTTTAATAACCTTAAACACAACATATTTTAAAATCCCGTCTTATTGCACATCTAGAACATAAGGGGAACCTCTATGTTATGTCTCAAGTTAATATGTTTTGTCGTTTTTTGAGATATAGTGATCATCAGTGTTATTTCGATTTCATATATACAGATAATGATAGTTTAAGATATGAAATTTACTAAGCCTGTACATTAAATTTTAATGTTTTTAATAGAACATAAAACACTATTATTACTGTACATAATTGTTTTTAATGTTAGTATGATTTAAAATGTCAATAGAGTATTATTTATGTTATGAGTATTGTTAAGCTAACCTGGTTTTGGAATATGAGAAAAGAAATACGGTGGTTGATGTCACTGATTTATATAGATATAAGGATGCCACTACAGCTGCAGTCAATGTGTTTATAACCAGCTTCAACCATTTTGAGTTCTTTGCACTTGATTTAAACCATGAACAACAATAAATGAAAACTAAGCCTGCAATCAGAAAACAGTAAGACAAAACAATCAGATTTAAAGTTTAAATTAAAAATTACACAAATTGATTTCATTGTCAAAATGTTAATAAAAAGATTGAATAAGTTGAAATGAATTTGTGTTGCAAAATTTTAATAAACACAACTGAATCAACAATATCAGCAAACGAGTTTCAATATAAATGGCAGAGTTGTATTTATAATCTTGTAGCTAAATTCCGCCGCAATTGTTTTTAGCAGAATTAATTTAGTGTCATCCAACTTACTAGAAAAGAACTGAATTAAAATAAAACAAATACAATAATGAGTAGACTAATCTTCACCTTATGAATTTGTTGAATAATATGTAAACTGTGTTTTTTGTAAACCACAACCTTTTTTAAATACAAATTTAACAATATATATATATTACATTTTATTTGTATTTGCGTTTTATTATTTTATCAAATTTCTGTATGTTTTCATGTCCAATCTAGCCTTCTATGTGATATGAAATTAATTCGTTTTCCTTTCTGCCCTAGTGCTCTTTCAACTTTTGGCCTTCTTTCTGTTTTCTTCATCTGGATTACCCTTTATGAAACCAATAATAAATGCCTCTGTGATCTTCTTCCTGGAACAGTTCCAGGTTTCAGTAGACTTTATTTATCTAGGAGAGTTGCATATTTTTGTTTTCAGGTAACAGAGAACTTTCACGTCCATATCTCCCTACTCATCCCCTTCAGGTGTGTTGATAATGTTAAAGTTATTTTCTTGAACTATTTAAATGTTTTGCTTTTCCTCATGTATTAGGTGGTGAGTTATTATGAAGAAGTTTTTTTGGATTCAACATTTTTCTTAAGCACTTCTACTATTTATTCTCTACATCTATCGCATTATTTATGGAGAACAGCATTTAACTGAAATTTGATTGCTGTTATAAGAGAATTTATTATGGAAGCCCATAACGTCATATTATTAAAATTCTTCAAATATACTGAATTAAGTATTTTACACTCTTTGCTGGATAGACTCCAACCTTATTTACTTACTTCTACATGCCGGTTTCCAACTAAGTATGGCCTGATGTCCATGGTAGGAGAAAGACCAATGTCTTCTGTCCTTCAGAAACTCTTCTAGTACCGCCACCTCTGTTCTGAGAATCCTCTAGAAGACAGGGTTTTGTCAGACAAGAAGAATATGCTCCAGATCTTCTTCAACATCTTCTCACAGTTTGCATTCCGTTGTGACTCAGGCTCGATGGAATCTGCAGAGGTAGCTTTGCGTGACTATGTGACCATTGCAGGCCCTGGCTGCGAAGGACATGATGTTTCTTGGGACGTTCTTGTAGATGGAGAACGTGTAGCTTGAGAAACATTATTCTTAGCTATGCAATTCTTTAAGAGTATACACAGGTCTCGGGCTTATATAGTGCTTGTAGGGCCGACTTAGAGTCTGTGAACATACTTTATATCCACACTTCTGCATCCGTGCATGAATTGGAGTTGGCAGAAATATAAAATCAGTCTCCATTGGTCTGGTTGTAATACCCAGCACCCGAGATGCCTTTTGCTAAGCCTACTGAGCCATCTGTAGAGATTCCTACATGTCAATGGCACTGTGTATTCATCATTTGATGGGACTACACAACACAAAACATTTAAACTTGATGTTGTGATGTATTAGTTGCCCCACGATGAACTGTTATTAAACGTACCGTGTTATTTTGATTAAATGTTTTGTGTTTTTATTTTAAATGTGACTCAGTGAACAGCCATGTGTACCTTATGTTTATGTTTGTGTTCGACTTGAAAATGAAGACGTGAAACTCCGAAACCGGTAGTCCCATTAAATAAGCACATAAAAAGGACTGTAGACGGACATCAAGGTTTGTAAACATTATAATATATACAGTAGTCTATATAACAGTTCTGGAGGCATTAAAATATAATGTATAAAAATTATTTTAAGAGATTGATCTTATTTATATTCTTTATAAAACCAAATAGATTTTATATAATCTTTTGCTTTTGAATTGCTGATATGTATAAATAAAGATAAATACCTTTTTTATAGTAGTCAGCGCAATCTATATAATTAATACGCTACATGAAACTTTGTCGGTTGAACTCCTCCGCCATTTCTTAACCGATTTTATCCATTGACGTCTCATTGGAAAGAGCGTGTCGCGTAGATTTGCAAACTGGCCTTACATTTTTGAAAAAGTCCCTTGGGCTCTGCCCCAGTGGCTTTTAAAGTTCCCATGTTATTCTTATGAAGAATATAATTGTTTACATTTTGATCAGCTGTATAATTTAATTTTGATCAGCTGTATAATTTAATTGCTGTTATTTATTTTTCAATTCAATGAAACGCATTGAGTACGTTTATTTACTATTTGAGTTTGTGTAAACATAACCACCAAGACGGATCGTGTTAGTATGGTTGTATCTTAAATTTGTGTATTTTTCGTTGTTTTGTGTCGCTATGACGGATCGTGTTAACATGATAGTAACATAAATTTTGTGCATTTATCGTTGTTTTGTGTAACTATAATTTGTTTATTTGTTGTTTTTTCTTTTAAATGCCTCCGATGCGACGACAACGAAACATAGAAAGGAGGCGTAATCGTGATAACGACCGCAGCTACAGAACAGTGGCGCGTAATAGACTTAACTCATAACAGTCAACACATGAACCTGGACAACCTCAACTATTAGGTTACAAATGCGCCCTAACACTACCCCAAAACCACTTTTCATTCTCAATTGGCCCTCTATCAATGACCTGTGTTGCCTGTACAGCGAGGCATTTTGAGAAGGAGAAAACCGGCCGGAATGCTTCAAATTTTTCCCTGTGTTGCCACAAGGGTAAAGTATCGTTGCCACCATTTATACCGTCACAATTCATTCAAGAGCTAATCGAAAACATTCATCATCCGAATGCTTCTATTCGCAAGCAAACACAAAACTACCTCAAACACATTCGCTCTTATAACGCTGCTCTTGCCATGATCAGCTATGAAGCTAAACTAGACGAATCTTTAACTAACAGTGTCTACAACTTCAAAATCCACGATACGTTCTATCACCGCGTCGGCACTCTTGCACCATCACCTGGGCAAACTGCTAAGTATGCACAAATTTACATTTACGATGTTGACACTGCCGTTCAGCAACGAATGCGAATGCCCGCCAACCAAAAGTGTGATGAGGCCTTGATGAGAGAGTTGACATCGTATCTTGAAAATGTAAACCCTTTCGTCCAGTCATTCAAAACTATGGCCGAATTAAGTCGTGACGAAAATAATGGCGTAGAAACTGACATCTGTATGTTCATGAAGAGAGACCGAAACGACGATCATAGAAGATTCAACGATGCCGTTCAAACTGATGTCGCCGCTATATTTAAAGCTGTAGATGGTGCACCACCTGGCGAGCGCAACCTTATCATATGGCACAAGTCTCATGGCGTTCGAAGAGTTTCCGTTTTGGAGCCATCCCTTGACCCACTGGCTTATCCATTGTTGTTCCCCCATGGCGATTCTGGATGGCACATTGACTTAACTCACGATGCCGCCCATCAAACAGCTGTTCGTCAAAAGCTAACCATGTTACAATATGCATCATACCGTCTTGCAATTCGCGAACCATTCAGCATTTTGCACCGTTCACAGAAGCTTTATCTGCAATGGTTGGTGTATATGTATGTCAGGATAGAAGGCACACGACTAGATTTCATTCGGAAGCAACAGTCACAATTACGAGCTGATCTCTACCTCAACATAACCGACTATGTCAATAGAAGGGCAAGGGAAGAAAATGTTCAAATCAGCCGCCAAGTAATTTTGCCGTCATCTTTCATCGGCTCACCACGTAATATGAATCAAAACTACTTAGATGCAATGGCAATAGTGCAAAAGTTTGGGAAGCCATCGCTATTCGTCACTATGACATGCAACCCGAAGTGGCCTGAAATCATTGACAACTTAACAATTGGCGAGTCGGTACATTACCGTCCAGACTTAGTCGTCTGCGTCTTTCACTGTAAACTGAATGAACTTATTGACAACATTACGAAAGATCAAATTTTTGGCAAAGTGGCTGCTCTGATTTATACAATTGAGTTCCAAAAGCGTGGACTCCCGCACACCCATATCCTTATCACTTTAGACGAAGAAGATCGTATCCGCGAGGTAGATGTTATCGATAAGTACGTGTCAGCAGAAATACCTGATATTGAGCTACATCCCTCTCTTCATGACAAAGTTAAAAGCAATATGATTCACGGCCCGTGCGGCTCTCTAAACCCAAATTCAGTTTGTATGACAGATGGCCAGTGCAGCAAGAAGTTCCCAAAAGAATTTTCCGAGTCAACGCAAGAGAACCACATTGGGTACGCAAGATATAGAAGACGTGAAACAGGCGTTACTGTTGATGTTCGTGGTCAGAGTGTTGACAACCGCTTTGTTGTGCCTTATAACCCTTTTCTCCTGCAAAAGTTCAACTGCCATATCAACACTGAAGTTTGCAGCTCTGTAAGGTCAATCAAATATGTGTATAAATATATATACAAGGGTTACGATTGCGCCAACGTACAGTTCAGTCGTGACGACCAAGCGCAGATCGTATTTGACGAAATTGACTCTTTCGTCAGTTGTCGTTATGAAGGATCTACAGAGGCCACTTGGCGCATTTTCGAATACGAGATGCATCATCAATCTCACAAAATTGAACGTCTTGATTGTCATTTACCGCAACAACAAACTGTATACTTTCAAAACGGCAACGAAGCTGCCGCAGCAGCAAATTCAAAGCAAACAAAACTAGAGGCATTTTTCACACTTAACCAACGAGATTCTGATGCTAACAATTTACTATACATTGAAATTCCGCAAAATTACATATGGGACTCTACCAGGAAAGAATGACGTAAACGACAGCGTGGTGGACAAATGGTCGTAACGCGCCTTTATAATGTGTCGCCAAAGAATGTTGAACTTTTTAATTTACGTCTCCTGCTACTACATGTCAAAGGTGCGAAGGGTTTTGAAGATATTCTTACAGTTGATTGCATACTTCACGAAACATTCTTGGCCGCCGCTAACGCAAGAGGTATTGTGTGTAATGACAACCAGTGGCAAGACACTATTGCTGAAGCGACTACATCGTAGTCTCCTAGACAGTTGCGTCAGCTTTTTGGAATTATTTGTGGTATTAATATACCCGCAAATTGCAACGCACTATAGGAACATTTCAAAGACCATCTGTGCGAAGACTTACTTCGTGATATGTGCTCTCAAGCAGCGTATAATCTGGGTCTTCTTGAAATTGAGGATATATTGATCACTCACAACACAAGTTGTGCTGAGTTAGGGCTTCCGATTCCGAACTGTCAGTCAACAAACATAGATAGTTACGACGTAATGGAACAAGGCGAGTGCTTCAATCATATGTTCAACATGGCCAATGACGAACAAAAAGCAATCATTACAGAAGTTATTGGCGCTATTGAAAAAGGACAAGGCGAAAAAGTACTCTGTCTCACTGCGCACGCTGGCTGTGGAAAGACTTATGTGCAAAAGACGTTGATGTTTTATTTACGTTCAAAATGTCTTGACTGTCTACCGTGCGCATTCAGTGGCATAGCGGCAAGCTTGCTGGTGGGAGGCAGAACATTACACAATCAGTTCAAATTGCCTATTCCTGTCACTGAGTCATCGGTATCATCTATCAAAGCTAATAGTGCTGTTGCCAATAGAATCAGGCGTTCAGCATTGATTATAATTGATGAAATCTCAATGTGTCCGATTTACGCGTTGAAAGCAATTGACCGTTTGCTACGTGACCTATTAGTTCCCGAAAATCGCGAAAAAATGTTCGGAGGCAAAGCCGTACTCCTATGCGGGGACTTTAGGCAGACGCTCCCTGTTGTACCCCACGCTGGACAAACAGCTACAATTGAGCTATGTGTGAAATCTTTAGAAGAGTGGCCACGAATCAAGCAGCTCACGCTTACGCAAAACATGCGTGCGCTGCCATCTGAGCTTGACTTTATCAGCTTCCTCAAACAAATCGGTGATGGGACATATCCAATTCATTCTGATCTCGGCGATGATATAATTGAACTTCCTCAGAACGTTATCTGCTCAGGAGATATTATTGACGAAGTATACAATGACTTTGACAGCATTATAACAAGCAACACTATAACAGACCGAGCAATCCTCTCTACGAAAAACGAATTCTGCCATTCTGTAAACGAAAAGATAATGTCAAGGATGCCCGGAGAGTTCACGACTTATTACAGTTTTGACAAGATTGTAACTGATGACGTTTCAGAGACACTGAATTTCCCAACCGAATTCCTCAATAGCATTGAATTGAGCGGATTACCACCTCATAAATTAAAACTTAAAGTCAACGCGGTCGTCATGCTCATAAGAAATTTAGACACTGCTAAAGCACTTATCAATGGTACCCGATTGAGAGTGAAGCATTTATATCCACTCACTATCGACGTGGAAGTTCTAACCGGAACGTCTTCGGGAAATCGATTTCTCATACCGAGAATCCATTTACGTCCTTCTGATGCAGCCCTTCCCTTTGCCATGCAACGCACGCAGTTCCCAATCATACCTGCGTTTGCTATGACGGTGAACAAATCACAAGGGCAGAGCATTGGCAAAGTTGGAATAATGCTTGAAGAGCCTGTCTTTGGCCATGGACAGCTTTATGTAGCCTGCAGCCGTGCACGATCGTTTGAAGGGCTGAAATTCATGGTCCGTGACACAGAAAAACAAGGCCGGTTGAGAGGTGATGATCGAGTGTTCACTCGGAATATAGTATTTAAAAATGTAATATAACCATTTACAGTAAAATGTTTTCAATTTAAAACTAAAATTTGTGTTCCATTTATTATGATGCATCGTAAACCTATGTATACTGTATTATAAGCAGTCCACTATGCAATAAGTGCGCTACAATAGTCGTCCACTACTGTAGCGCACTTATTGCATTGTAAAATATAGTTTCACATAAGCGTGCACTTCGCCTCATGAAAAACATTGTAATATTATATGTCGCAGACAAGCACTTTCTGCATGATAATATATTTGAAAGTGTGTGTGTACGGAAATTACGCCATACTAAGATAAAAAATGGGGATATTTTGTAATAGCACTCTGATAGGCTGAAAATGGTGAATTTATGGTGGATCCATGCACTGCATGTAAATGTTTTGAGATATTTGAAAGTGTGTGTGTACGGAAATTACGCCATACTAAGATAAAAAATGGGGATATTTTGTAATAGCACTCTGATAGGCTGAAAATGGTGAATTTATGGTGGATCCATGCACTGCATGTAAATGTTTTGAGATTGCCAAATGCAATTATTTATCGCTCTGCTAGCGTATCCGTGTGCTCAAGTCCACTAGTTCTTAATTATTGTGAAAACACTATAGCTGTTTCGCCGATCACAGCCGGCTTCGTCAGGTGCAGGACACTTAGTATAACATTTAACGGAGAGCTAGCCTCTGAATATTTTATTATGATTTTAGTATCATATGTGTTCAGTGTTGTGTTAGTGTATTTTATTTAAGTGTCTTGCACCTGACGAAGCCGGCTGTGATCGGCAAAACAGCTGTAGTGTTTTCACAATAATTAAGAATTGCTCTGACTAATATAAGAAAGGTATTTGTCTACATATATTGATCTTAAATTGTAAGTAATACACAGAAGTCTCTGCTACAGAAGATTGCTTACCTAAAATAACAATAAACGTGATAAAAAAGCTGTTGTCACTTTGCGTTATCCATTCCTTAATATCTGGGAGATGAGCCCATTTGTCTCCAGTCTGATTTAATTTACGTAACACTCTATGGATACACGCAATAAGAAACCACTTGTATAAACTTTGTCCACGTAAACTAAATAAAATGCACACCGTTGTCCACAGAAAATACCATATTTGATGTTCCTCTTCTATAAGACTAGAACTGGTCAGACTTAATAGGAATACAATTTGACCAAACCCAAGGAGAAGTTCTTCCGTGCATAAATGTTTCCTGAACTGTACCAACAAATACAAACTAAATGAATACTTAAAATCAAATTAATTTGGTTTTACAAAGTGAATTAATGAAAATTAGTCTATCCATAATTTACCAGATTAAAGTTTCAAACAGGAAAACTAGAATATTTTTATTTAAAATCTGTTGTCTGATTGATGTTTAGGTACCAAATAGTTTTATATATTGAATTTTTCTCAATAACAAATACATATTGCATGTTGTACTACCGAAAGTAGATGAGTGGTTGAACTTTCTTCCGTTAAAAATATCTTTTGACATTAAATTTTTAAAATTCACACATTTGAACATATTTTAAAACCCAATAGTATCAAGAAAACCTGACTTGGTCCCCCATCATTAAGTGTTTGAACAAAGTACATTAAACATTTTTTTAAAGAGTCCACAATATAGTACAGTTTTAGGCCTTATTTTTTCTCTTTTGTGTGTCACTTTCTACATCAAGGCAATTTTGATATGTTTTTTAAAAGGTTGGTTAATTGATGGCTCTGTAATTTTTGGAACTCAACCAGTAACACAAAGTTTAAATGGGAATTTGTGTACTTCATTTAGAAAGTAAAGCCTTAGTAAAAAAATACCCTAGGAAATCATTTGAAACAGCAGCAAGGATATAATCAGCCAGCCTTAAATAATAACTCTAGTTTCAAATAATTTCAGGTCAACGTTTGTCTAAGATTCAGATAGTGGGCAGAAGTTAAACATCTTGTTACTTTTCTCGAACCTTGGATGTGTTGGCATTAGTAGCAAAGATTGCCCTGGTTAGCCCTTTCCACTCGAGTGTCGGGGCAGCCCCGCACTCTACTAATCCGCACGAACCCCTATGTCGGGCCAGCCCCGAACTCGCTATGATAACGTTCTTTGATTGCATTTAAATAGACCTAGTTACTTTGATGACCGCTATTGTTGAAGTTTGAGATGTGCTGCTATCTGTGGAAATTGTTTAGGACCATTTGAGTTCAGTTTCTGTGGTAAATAAATCTTAGAAAATTTAATGTTTGCCGTCTTTGGCTGGTCTGCGCCGTTGTTTGGTTTCTACTTACTACGCAGTGTTTTAGTGACCTTACGCGTTGTATAGTTTTGTTGTACAAGGTTATCGTGTGTAATTTCACAGTTTATTTTTGAATATTGTTCTTTTTATAATAATAATGATTGTTGTGAAATAAAATGAACGAAGACGACGGCAGTTTGTTACAAAATGACATCAGTGGCAACGGAACTTTTGTTTCGAATCTGAGTGATTCAAATATTACCAAACAGTTTTGATCAGTTAAGCAATAAAATAAATAGTGAGGCAATTTTGTACAAGTTGGTGTCAAAACTAATTGTTTTCATAAAAACTCATTTTTTACAAAAAACTTGTTTTTCAATTATAATTTTTTTATAATTTATTATTGTGTCTAAAACATGTGTAAACCACTTAATTTTGTTTATAATGATATAGACAACAAAAAACAAGCAACAAATATAGGTCTTCCCATTGAAAATTTTTCCAAAATTCTTGTTTATTCCGGTTTTTTATTACAAATTTATATTTTTTTTCAATAAATTAAAATTAAAAACTATACTTGAAAATAAAAATATGTTTTGTTTTCATACCAATCTATACTTTAATCATAGAAGAAACTACCAAAAACATCAGCCTTTTAGAACTAACAGAAATATATTTTTTTTGGAGTAAACATGTTACAATGCAATATTCGCTCAAAATTAAATTTACCTGATAGCAACACTAGGTCCCCAGTAATTGGAGTGGAAAGAGTTAATAAAACATCAGTAGCAAACTTATATAGTACAGTAAAATTAGATAAAAAAATACCCAAACTGGGGAATCCAAAAAAACAAAAAGGTCTGATTGTTGGAAGTTGTTTGCTCTAAATGTGGTAAAAGTCTCCACCGAAATAGCGTTGGGTATGGGGGAAATGTTATAATGCTCTTTGAGTACATGATGTAAATCAGGAAAATGCTGAGACCTTGAGGATGATGACACAAGGTTCAGATAATACCAATAGTGTACCACATTAGGAAGTTTTTAGTCTGATACACAATTACTAACAATTTGGGAGTATAAATAAGCTGTGGTGGTTAACGTCTTATATAGCCCAGTCGGTGTAGGTTACAACTATCAGTAATTTGCAATACGGCTGATTTTTTTTAAAGTACTTTAAAGGATGTAGATTAATATAAAAAAAGTATACCAGTCTATCGATTTCCCAAAGTTGAAAAAAAAATCAAAAAATATATTTTTTTCGATTTTCCTTAATAATTCGAGCTGGGATGAAGATAAATAAAAATAAAAAATACCATCGTGTAGGGGAAGTATTTGTAAATAAAAAAGGTCATATGGATTTCTTACCTCCGACCAATGATTTGTCTGGAAAAAATTTGATAATGCAGGTATGTATTTTGCAGCAGGGGAAATCTCATTTATATAAGAAGCGTTGGCTCATTCTAAATTGGCTGAATTTTAATATATCGAATTGAAACTTGACATAGGAGTTAAAATATATATTTTAAACATTTATGCTGAGTCTCAGCTTGTTATCTTGAAAATGACCCGATCTAGAGCCACTTGACTTATCAATGGGTTTCTCGATTTTAGGAGTACCAAACCCACGAACTCATTTTAAACGGTTCCAGTTTCGTCAATTTTTGGAATATCAACATCAAATTTGTTTTACAAGTTGAATACACCAGTATACATATTCTTAGTAAGTATGGACGATTTTTTCATGTTATTTTTAAAAACAAGGCGCTTGAAAATAGTCTTCTGTTTTACCTATCTCGTTTTAACGTTTTAACTATAACACTTTTGGATTCAACGACTCCATTTTTGAACATATCGATTTAAAAATTGTTACAGAAGTTACAAACACAATTGTTTTTTGCTATACTTATTTTAAAAACTATATTTAAAAAATTGACTAATCTGCAGCTGATCAACTCAAGCGTTTCGATGAAAAATCTAAAAAGGTGTAAAATTATACTTTTTTAAGTTACTTGTGCTTTTAAAATTAATAATAAAAAAGGTTTATACTCCTTGATCTTGTTTGAGTCTATATGTTTAACTTGTAAAAAAACTTTTAGGTTGATATTTTGAAAATTGATGAAACTGGAGCCGTTTAAAATGAGTTCGTGGGTTTGGTACTCCTAAAATCGAGAAACCCATTGATAAGTCAAGTGGCTCTAGATCGGGTCATTTTCAAGATAACAAGCTGAGACTCAGCATAAATGTTTAAAATATATATTTTAACTCCTATGTCAAGTTTCAATTAGATATATTAAAATTCAGCCAATTTAGAATGAGCCAACGCTTCATATATGAATGAGATTTCAACTTTTAATGAATTCCCCTGCTGCAAAATACATACCTGCATTATCGAATTTTTTCCAGACAAACCATTGCTCGGAGGAAAGAAATACATATGACCGTTTTTATTGAAAAACACTACCCCTACTCGATGGTATTTTTTATTTTTCTTTATCTTCATCCCAGCTCGAAATATTAAGGATAATCGATGGACTGGTACACTTTTTTTTATATTAATCTACATACTTTAATGTACTTATAAAAAAAAATCAGCCGTATTGTAAATTACTGGAACTTTTGGTCTAAAATTACCCCTACCAACTAGCCTAATAGTATATTGATTTTTGAAAAAATTATTAATTTGTTTAAAATTTTAAGATAATTCACTTACGAACAGTAAAATTTGAGTTTATCTCCAGAAGTTCAAGAATCTTAGTGTACTCATTTCACCAAACAATAATAATGAACTTACTTGTTTAAGGCGTGTGAAAATAAATCTATTGAATATGAGCAATGTCATGTTTACAGCAGTTATGAAACTACAAGTTGTTGTAACTACAAAGGAACTGCACAGAAGTGACTCGGTAGCAGTAACATGACAGTAAGCAGTTTGTGATGATACTAACTGGATGCAAAGTACAATCACTGTTACAATTGCTTTTCTTGTCATTATACTGTTGGAAATACTGAGACCCATGATGAAAAATATCTGAAAGTACAAAAACAGTATTAATATTAAACGATTAAAGGTAAACAAACTTTTCCATGTTTTATGTCTGCCAATTATTTTTGTTTGTCGAGTTTTTGCACAAATTATTTAAAAAAACTTACTTATAAAAACACTATGGCTGGGAATGTACACTTTGTTGTTGAGTTGACGTCCTACTCGTGCCATGACAAACTGAACCGGAGAAGTGACAGCCGTTTTACCAAAGTTGTATTAATAAACACCAATGCTTCAACTCATAACGTACTCAATATACTGATCCAACCATTTAACCTAACTGGTATTTAAACAATTTTTAGCTGCAAATCAAGGGCGGGATGAGGGTTCCGGAAATATTTTCTTAAACATCTAGAAAATTATTGGTCACCGATAGAAAGAATGCGAGTCAGATGCTGCGTCTAATTTTCATTGAACAAACTACAAACATTCTAGCAAAATATTAGCTTTCTCTAAAACTAATGCCTTTTCATAACATTACTAAATAAAAAACCTACCAAAGTCGGCTATTTCGGAAAAGGTAGGAAAAATATTTGTCTTCAGAGTGATACCTCATTTTTGCATTTCGTATTAAAAAAAATTTATTAAATACATTTTTATATGTTGTAGTATAAACAGAAAATTAAATTGATTGTTTCCTCAAAATTAAAATCCTAGCAATAAAATAGAGGATTATAATGCTTACATTTTATGTATAAACATTTTTTTATTACACATTTAACAACACATTTTATGTCAGGAAATTGTTAACTAATAAATTGGTTAATGTCTTTATCATTTTTTTTTTTAAATTATCTTATTTATAGATCTGAAAGAGATCACTTGGTGTAAATATGGTGTATATTTCTTTGTAAACGATGTTCTTAATGAAGCAAGCTTCATTGCCTGAGGATAATTTGATTTGTTCTCAGCCATCTATGACTCTGACCATAAGAGTTCTGATCTTTTGTCACAGAAGAACGCAACATAATATTGTCCGAGGCTAAAAACAGGTTCTGGCAAGTATATGCCAAACGTATCCAGAGTCTCACCTTGTGCTTTATTAGTAAGCATTGCAAAGATCAACTTTACTGGAAACCGTCTTCCAGTTTCTCAAATGTTTTTTTGTAGAGATTTTTTAATTTTTCAGTGGAAAATAGCCGTTCTATGAAAAGTAATAGGAACAGAGATTTCTGCAGAACTTGTTTTCTGATTTTTTTAAATGCCTTAGCAACTGATCTATCACAGCTCCATTAAACCATTGTAAAAGTATAAACGGTACCAGAAACTAGCACATACTTTCTCACAAACATATTTAAATTATTAAACAGATTCACTGTGACTTCATAATTGTAGGAGAGGTGATTTTAAACTAGGTGATTAACTAATAAATACTATTATTATTAGCTAGATAGAAAACTATTCGATCGATTTCGAACAAATTTGCACCAATCACGTCAATTAGGCGTGTATAGATGCACGAAAAAAGGTTTGGAAATTTTTTTTTTAAAACCCCCAAAAATCAGTTATTATTATTAGCTAAACGAGAATTTTTAGAAAGATGCGGTTTTTTGCATATTTTTTGAGGGTTTTTTTTCAAGATTTTTCAAAACCGTTTTTCGTGCATCTATACAGGCCTACACATGTCTGGTGCAAATTTGTTTGAAATCGATAGAATAGTTTTCGCTCTAGCTTTGTATATAGATTTTGTAAAAACCACTTTTTTGGACTCAGGGAGTCCCAAAACGGATATTTCCACAAAAATTTCAACATAGATTTTTTTTTGCGATCACTATACTTTCTCTATACTATAGTATAGTGAGAAAGTAACAAGAGTACCATTTACGTACATTTAAAATGTTAAATGAACAAGACAAATTAAAACAGACTTTTATCTTACTTGAAGTTGTATAACTAGAGCCACAACCAAGACAGGGATATCATAACGGACCATTAATTCAACAAGATAAGTGGTAATACTGAGCAGGCTCTTTCGATAAACTGAAACTATATCTCGCCCCGTCATAATGTCTGAAGAGTTTAAAAGCCATTTGTAATGCATTTCCACAGCCTTGTTATACATGTTATATCCATCTAGAACAAACAAAATAAGGAAAAATGTTTGAAGAATTTCTAGATACAAATTTAAAGCAACTATGAGTTTCATTTATTTAAATAACTGGTGTACATGTATGTAAAATACTAACAGACTTCTTATGAAGTCCTCTACAATGTACTTTTGTATATTGCACCTTAACTTTCCTACATTTAAAATTAACAGCAGTATAAAAAACTTAATTTTTGACAATTCAACCTAGCTTTATGTTAATTTTGACTCAATGGATATATTATATTTTATCCTGTTTATAATAATTCATCATACGGGGGGGGGGGGGGGGTGCTTCAAAATGAATATCGGGGTTTTAAGGTTTTGTAGTATTTATTACACATAACTTAAAATTATAAACAATACATCAAATTATTTTAGGTGTGTATTTTCTCTACTCAAAAGTAGAAAATGCGGAAAAAATCTAAATGCTTAAAGTCAAACATTAGCTATATTAGAAGGATTAGAACAATACATATTTTGTATATACCAAGAAAGATGAAATATGCAAACAAACAAAACATTCCGAAAAATAATAAAAGACTAATGAATCTGAATTACTAACTAACAATGAACGAAATAAATCCTCTAACAAACGCTTGCAAATTGAGCGGATTATTCTAAAAGCAAACATATCCATCAGACATTAAGATGGTAGCAGAACAATAAAGAGTCACATGGCATTTACAGATAATCGTCTGTCAGACCTAAATAGGCTATTTAAATAAAAAAAATTTAATCTAAACGTTTTTTAAATTTGTTTGTTAACTTCCAAAATAATTATGTTGACACAGATACATTTGTTACTTCATAGCGACTTTGGCAAATAAACGTGGTGCAGTCACTATTACTGTATGTTATTATATCATGCTAGTTTGTTTGAGGTATTTACAAAAGAATAATCGTACCATTAAATGCATGAAGGACCGCAGATAATAACACTGTATATATTTAAAACATGAATAGTAACGGGGTTGTCACAGTGATGGCAGCCCCTGCCACTAGTTAGTGCTGTGATGGGAGAATTCTTCCCCGCACCCCCCTCGCGAGCATTCAAGTCAGCGGCTGACAGTATATAACATTAAAATTTTGTATAGATAGAAATTTTAAGAAATTAGGAAAAATAAATAGAAAATTTAGGATTTTACTAATACTTTAAAGGATTGTGCTACCTTAAAACAGCACAATAATGACAATAACTTTACTAACGCACAGATTGAACCAGCATTCACATCATCTGACATTTTTCTCAGTGACAAAGAGCAGGTAGTTACTGAATGTTTTAAACAAATAATGTAACACAATATGTGGGAATTTGAGATTTATTTGGAACACACAACAAGTATTTCACAGATTTGTATTAAATCTTGCCTAAAACCACCCCAGGTGGCATACATGCCACACAGGTAGACTTATTTTTTTACAAAATACAGACATTTGCAAATAATACAAATATTATGTAAGCATATTAACTAACAGTATGGATTGGGATGTTTCAAATATTTGAATAAAATAAAAAGTTAACGAATCCTTACAGCATAATTTCTGAAATAATGGTACCTTACCATGATCAGTGCTTCCACCATTGCGTAGGAAGGTGTTTAACAGCTGCTGTGCATTGTAATATAAAACATACAGTTTTTGTATAGTGGTGTATTTATGTAAGAGTGGAGTAATAACATGCCCGACATTATCAGCAGGTAAAGGTAGACCCCATAGTACGCTTAGTGTTGGTGCCACGTTGATTTGTAGTAATTCTTCCCTTTAATTAATAACAAAGAAACACAATTAGCGAGATTCAAACAGAAAATTTTTGTTTTGTAAATGAAAATATTAATTGACAAATTTAACAAGTTTATGATTCAATTTGAAATGATTAAAACGGTGCTCAACTTGTGGAACTTATTGATAACAATAAGCTCTAAAAATAAATTCAAATTTGATATCCTGTGCAAAAATTACAGATTTTAAGATGAATCACTTGGTACTTTAAAAGTACTGCAATCTGTAAAAAATTTTTAACAAGACAATCGTTTAAAATCTTATTCTCAAAATACAGAAAATTGTGATAATTAATAATCAAAAAGATGTGCACACTTTAACCGCTTCATTTGGGAAATTCAAAATGTTAGGCACAGTTCCTTTACAAGTCATTCGAAGGACTATTAACAAAAGCTACTAGTAGCTTTTAACAAAGCACCAATCTTGATAAATCCCTACTACAGTAGTCTTAAACTGAATAATTATGATCACTTGAATAAAATGCTTATTCAAGGCAGAATTTAATTTTTGTAAGAAAAAGAGTTTTAGCATATTATTCAAAATTTAAATTCATATTTAGAGAGGGAAATAGAAAATAACAGAAAATCAAGCACAAATAAATCTAAAATTGTAAAGATTAATTAATTCAATTAAGACCAGAAACTATTTGTTAAACTAGTAAATCCCCGTGAAAAATCACAGGCGGTTTAATTAGATATACATCAGAAATACATCATTTATACAAAATACCATTTAAACAACACACTTTATCTAGGCTACCTAACTATGCAGACGGGGATTTTTAACTCGGTAAATGTGTACAATTATAAGGACTGTAAAACTGTAGAAATATTTGTTAAGATTTTGTTTATGTATATTATTTATATATTTAAAGAAAGATATAAATATTATCTTTTAATTGCCTTTTATTTCATATTGATAGATCAAATGATTTAGAAGTTATTAATATTATAGGCTATATTATTGATTAAAGTTGTAAACATAACCCCAAAGTATAATCTACGCTAGGTTTTGTTTGCCTATTACACATGATGGGTGAAATCAGCTGTTATATTATTAAGTTAAACGAATAGGTATTTCTTTTTTAAATGTTACTCCACGTATGCTCGTACATACACTCGCATTTATAGAAGTTGATAGTATATGTGCAGGTAAATTTAATAAAAGATATGGGTTTCAGGCATTACAACAATAAGAATTCTAATTGCCTAAACAAACCACTTAAAATTAACATTAGAATACACTTCAAAATGTACCAATCAGAATTCTTCTTACTAAAAGGAGCATGACAAACTGTATTGTAAAAAAGGAATTATTTCAAAATTTGTATGATTTCATATTAAATACGGTAGAACCTCGATTATCCGAAGTAATGTAGACCGAGGATAAGCGAAAACACGGATAACACGTACTCTGTCTAAAAACTAGAGGGAAACATATAGTAAACTGGTGAAATCAATAAAAACGTGGACAAAGGCATGTGAAAGGGATTTGAAAAAAGGTATTTACAGTATTATCAAATGAAAACCTAACATTCAAATAAAATACAAATACAAAATAATAAAAAGGCATACATAGGTACAGCACATGTTCCAGTTAAAAATTATTTCTTGAAGAAGTCCATAAGTGTTTTTTGTTTAACGCGACTCGCTCCATCTTGCGCTGTTTCTATTATTACACTACTGGTTTTAACTGGTTTACACTGCTTATTGTCATAACACACAGAGTTTCAGTTTTTTTTTTACAATCTGACATTTAGTGAAAAAGCATTAACAAAATTGTACTGATGATTAGCAAGGCATTGGAATTACTGTATTTAATAATGATTTAAAACCGTGCGTTTCACTTACCGGAACCATTTTTGACGAAACAGTATGTGACTAATATAAGTACAGTACAGTACATTTGCCGCTATATGCATGGTTACTTTAACGCATGCATCTACTGCAAACCGAACTACCGATTTTTTAGACTACCTCGGTTAATCCGGAGCTCGGTTATTCGGGGCTCGGACAATCGCGGCTCTACTGTAAGTATTTCTTTAAACACTTGCAATGAGCAATGAGGTGCTGGTATCATTAAGTATGCGAGAAAAAAACTTTGTTTTTTAAACAAAGTTGTAAATCAATTAAACAAGATGTTGAAGATGTACAGTGAACTAAATAATAAAACAAATAATAGTGTAATAACAGGAACTGTTAAAAGTTGTTTATCAAGGAAACTCAGCAAAATAGCCAGTTAAATGGTACGCCATGCTGTAAGTAAGTATTCAAAATTGTGAGTAATGATCATTTTCATTACTAATTTTCATAGTGGTTGTTTAAAGTAATTTCAGGTATAGGTGTCATTTTTTCAATAATAATTCTGTGTGTGTTTAATTGTTTCAACTGGTTTGTCTGAATAAATCTCTAACTGTGGTCATAATCGTGTTAAATTTTGCAGAGAGAGTTTAGGAGGCCTGGGGCAAATTTAATTCTTGGGGCCCCCTGACTCGAAGCTAAATGTTGGGGGAGGGGGGAATGGTAACTTTTTTTCACACAATAATAAATACTAAAAATGTTTTTAATAATATAGTACTCGTAGACAGTAGTAATACATAATAATATTAGAAATTAATGAAAATAATTAAGCGATATGTCTTTACGACCTTTGTTCTTGATTTAATTTATAAAGGTACTATATTCTTTATTTGCATTTACCAACCACACACCTTTAATACCACACAAAAACAAATCTGTCCGGGTAACTTAAAAATTCCACTTTATAATTTCATTAATTATTTTTCCTTTCGGAGGAAAATTTTTATTTTGAACTCAGTTACATAAATCAAGTTATTGTGGGTTTCATACAAATATTTTTAAACTATGCATTATTGAAAAAAAAAAGGAAGTTAAATCAACATATACATTGTTTTTAATTTTTGAATTATTTTTAAATCCTCCCTGGCATTGGTTGCCCGAGGCAATGTGCCCCTTTTGCCCCCCTCTCGACGGCCCTGGCGTTTGGTCACACATATTTAAGATTTACTACTACTATAAAAAAAAATACAAATTGATTTAGAATAATTATATCTTGTGCAACATAAATTGTGGGAAATTTTAATATTATTGGATTCTTATAAAATGGGTTAGATATTAAAATGATTGAACATCTGGCTAAAATCATATGTATAAAAGAAAATTAGGCAATATAAGAAAAATCTAGTTCGCAAAGAAATTTGTAGTAACAATTATTAAATAGGTAAATAATTTGAATTCATTTTGAAAAAATCCTGGTATCAACATGGTTAGATAACCCATTAATAAAGATTACTAGCTGACTCGTGTGATTATTTAGCAAGTTAGGAGTACTTACCTGATTTAATAAGTTGATTTAATTCAGTTAAAAACAGTTTATAATGCTTTACGTTTATTTAATTTAATTGATTTGCGTGGTAGATTACACGTGCATAAATAGAATGTAGACAATCTGACTAATAGCTGTCATGTTAGTTAAACATATTCAATTGTTAATAGATGGAGCGCCTTTCATTAGGAATCATATGACATTCATAAAAAAGTTTTTTAAATAAATTTGTTTAACAAAAACATTAATTTTAAGCTATTTGTCTATTTTTTATGAATAGCGGGGAACATAACCTTTAAAATGACGTTTTAATCGTTAATTTTTATGAAGATTAAGGGAGATTTGGAGTGGCCACAAAAAAACACCTTTGAGAAATAATATATATGACAATGAAATTACAAGGCATGCCGCAATTCAAACTATCTATCTATACATAATTAATTTGCTAGGGGTTATTTTGTGAGTAGAACTCCTCCTAGAGTTTTTAACCGATTTTGATGTTTTTGGTGTCATTTTACAGAGCTCACTCTAAAGTTGTGCTTCCCTTAAAATGAGCTCAATGTATGTTAAGGGCTTCGCCCCAGTGGCCCTCAAAGTTGCCATGTTAATCTTATGGAAGGTCAATCTTA
>JAGFPH010001891.1:146799-169476 GCA_018207615.1 Philaenus spumarius
GTTCCAGGGTTAAACTACACAGGATGTCTTATGGGCCACCATTGGTATCTGTAAACTACCTGATAGCAAACTTTAAATGGGAAACCTTTCCTTGTTTTTTGAGAAATTAAAAAATATGTAGTTAAACTAAAACTAAATGTATAAATCTAAAGTCATAAAATACAGGGAGTTTTATAAGAAATTCGAAAGTTGTCCGCCATATCGGAAAATGGCAGCAAATTTATGAAATTTTAAATTCATATTTTTAACGGTCTTTTAAAAGAAGGTGAAGTCTCCCAATTAAAGTTTGGTACTTTTGGAGATCCCAATGGTGGCTCAGTTAAAATGGATACTTTATGTTAATTCCTCTGTATTATGGTTTTAAAAAATTAACATAAAACATATTTGTTGATTTTAAAAAGTTATAATATGTCTGTCTAAACAATGTTTTGAAATTGTTAAGAGCGTTTCCATTGGTGCAAAAGGTTTCCATACAAAATTATCTTTCGCTCAGTTCAGGTGTTTTTAAAACTTTACACTCCTCTAACTGTTGAACGGTAAATCATATCAAAAAAATACTAAGAACAAAAAAGTCTTAAAATAACTTGTAAAATCTGAAATCTTCATAAAATACAGGATGTTCCATAAGAAATTCGAAAGTTGACCGCCATATTGTAAAATGGCGGCCATTTACAAATATTTAAACTACATAATTTTTTATTTCTCAAAAATCAAGGAAAGGTCTCCCATTTAGCTTTGCTGTAAGATTATAGACTAAAAAATACCAATGGGGACCAATTTAACAAAGACCCTGTATATTAAATGGTTCATTAATAAAGTGGTAGAAGCTTAAACTGCTCTCTTTGTACTTTAATAAAGGAGAATTTAAAGTATTGCTGTCTTTCTAGGACTGTATCATAAGGGAGCAGTGCGCACCGAGCATTTGGCTTTGAGGGAGGGGGGGGACTAAGCTCAGATCAGAGTATATATATATTCAATAAAATCGTAATGGATGGAAATTGTTTAATTTAAAACAAATTCTGAAACAAATATTTTTTTAAGTGAATGGTGACGGGCTTGAGACTGACAATAGTGCAATGTAAACATTCATTCAGCAAGATCAAAACGCACTGACCTGAGTGACGGTCTAACCAGTACTCCAGCACACTGCTTAATTAGGGCCATGTTATACGAACGCTGATAGCGCCGCATTTTCAACATCGCGTTAACGTCGGTTAATTGGGCCATGTTATACGAGCCCTATCAATGCCGGCAAATCTGCGTTAACCGGGCGTTGAGCGTTGCCAATGCGGACTGAAGCATTAACAACGCAGAGCTATCAACGCCGAACCAAGTTGTACGGAGCGCTGTCAACGCCAACTTTGAGCGCAGCTACTAGAGAGGCCATAGTAGTCAAAAGTATCGACTTTGTCCTCGTTTAGTAGTTATTGTTTATTTCAAAGTGATTATTGTGTACTTCAAAATGGCAAATGTTTGACACGGAAACATTTATTCACGCTATCGAACAGCAGCCATCTCTATATGAAGTTAATTCAAAGGATTATAGCAATAAACAATTGAAACATTAAGACAAGCTAACTGAATGGTGTCCATTTCGGAAGTGAGGAACACGACGTTGACAACACCTCAAAAAGCTGTGTATAACAAGGCACACTCGTTGTCGACGTGTTATTAACATCGAGCTTTCAACACCCCGTATAACTTGGGAATTTAATGCCTGGTTTACAGCATTATCAACACAACGCTATCAGCTCTCACATACCGCCAACTTATGAACCTGACCACCTGGACTCAAACACCACTGTACCACTGTTAGAAAATCATGATTGTTTAGGGTAGTTATCATATTTATTTAAAAAAGAACGATTATTTTTTCATGATCACATCACGAATTTAATCATAAATGTATTTTTTAATTGAATATTAACTACGCATTCAACGATTGATTAGTTTAAAATAAAATCCACATCACACTAAATACACCCTCTGGGGGGGTAGAGGTCCCGTTCGCCCCCCCCCCTTCCATCGGTGTGCCACTGTAAGGGAGAATATGTATTGTTTACCATCTAGAAAGCAAGTTTTATTTCTAAAATACTTTCTGTACTTAATATTTAAATAGAGATAGGTTAGTTCACTGTCAAATATCTGCTGAAGCAGCTTGACTATCGTTAGAATATTCCTGAGCTAGGCACAGTCGGACGCAGGCACTCCAGCCTAAATTTAAAAATTCACATTATTTCAATTAATTTCATCGCCTCCTATGTTACAAAGTCAGGGATCTACAATACAAAATCCATTATTAAAGCTGGGATGTTGAAATTGTTAAATCCACTGTCTGGATGAAAATATACTATATCATCTAAAAGATCTTCCAATAAACAATCTACTTCATTATAAGAAGAAATTTTGCTGAGTTTAAACAATATTTGTAAGTTAATTGAATAAGTACTAATAAAACACAGTCAAAAGTGTCACAATGCAACAATTTCGATATAACATGAGAAAATAAATTATGAGCATTAAACAAATCACTTAGAAGAAGAAGAAAAACAACTAAATACAACACTTGTTGGATAACAACTTTGTTTACAATAATTGTAGTTTAACTGTAGTTGATATTAATGAAACTTTATTATTTGTTCACTAAATACAGGGTGTCCCATAAGTAAAGTGCCAAACTTCGGGGAATGGTTCTATGGGTCAAAATAAGAAAAAAAAGTTCATATAAACACAGACCCGAAAACGCTTTGTTTTCTAGATATCTGCCATTTTGTTTTTTGTACAAAATAATTCTTATCTAGAGAACGGTTTGACTGATTGAGTTCAATCATGAAGTTTAACCTAACAATGATATATCTCAAGAAAAATTAGCGATTACATCCAATGAGTTTTTAAATGGCGGCTGTTTGAAAATTTCAAACCTCAACTACTCAAAAACCGTACATTTTAACAAAAAATGTCAAGATACCTTTTTTGTAGCCCTTTTGATTCCCTATTGGATGGTGTAACTGTCAAAACAATCAGATTAGGGTTGTAGCCAAATCAAATGGTATGATTCCAGTAATATCTGTATTTGCATGCACACATCGATTTAAACAAATTCTGCATTAAGGTCTACTAAATGTTTAGTGTGTGTACAACCTTCATGCTTTCCCTTAATGGAAAAATGAAGCAGAAACAAACAAACAACAAATATAACTGTACAAAACTGCTTTTACCTTATTTCCTTAAGATTCGTTGGCAAATCTTGATCTGTAGCAAAGGAACCACTTCTTTGTTTTATGGGAAAGAAACCCAACATAAAAAGCAAAGTACAAAATACTGTAATATTTATACAATAGCTATATTGCATTTTTTGGTAAAGTAACTTCATTTTAAATTCTTTCTCTGCAACATGAACAATGTTTAATTAAAAAACTAAAATGATGATACAGTAATTGATGATGTTTAAAGACAATTAACCTTCGTCAGGTCGCGCGAAAAATATTACTAATTTGGTCGCGCACGGTCTAAAAGACCGGGCTAAGGGAATAAGCAATAAAAGTAATATACAACTTAATATATAAAGTAATATATATGTACAAACTTAGTTGAACAAGTTTAATTTACAAAAAGTTAGTCTTAACTTAATTGGCTATGAATGGTTATGTTATATTACATTTTTCTAGTTATTAAATTAAATTTAACAAATCTTTAAACAAAAAACTGTCTAAGGTAGAACTATATTATTAGACTTTTATATTTTTTGAAACTAGATTGTTGTAGCCTACATTGAATTTGATTGTCTCTTTGTTTATTCACTCATTTATTTGTCTGCTTCTCTATCAACTGCAGCACACTGGTTGCAGTAGCTTGTCGTGTGCTCTTTACAAACATATCTATTGCACTCTGCACAGGTGATTTTCGTCTTTCGATTTGCACGCCAGGAACAGTAAGAACACCTACAAACACACGCATTGCTATATTTATCGTAAGTTTGGTATTCTGCATAAAAATGTTAAAACTATAATTGACGGGCAAATCAATATAATAAACAATTTTATAGTATCGTGGTTTTTAGCAAACAATTATAGAACAAAGACCGATTAAAATAATAAGCCTAAATTTAAGATTTGGTTACATGTGTATCACATTTATCATGACTCACCTTCCTGTGGCACCTGGAGCTCGGGAACGTCTGTCTTCTTGGATTCCCGCCAGTTTCTTGATGTTCTGTTTCAACTTTTTTGGCAAATTTTCCATTTTCGATCTTTGAAGCAAAAAAGGCATGGAGAGGTCTTTTGAGAAATTGTTTTCTTAGTTCATCATCATTAGTATTAGCCACATGTATAATATAAGAATTAACTCCAGCGATATTTAGAAGTGCGAAGAACAGAGCCATGGACCACCTGTTGGTTTTCCTTCGAACGTTGTACGTCGCTTTCAGTTTATCAAGGGTGTCTATGCCACCTTTTGTTCTATTGTAATGGGTGAGCATTTCTGGCTTCAATTCTTCCTCTGACTCTTCATCCAATGCATCTGAGCGGTGTTGGGTTGACAGCATGAGTACCACTTTATTATTTTTGCTTTTATAAGATAGTAGAGTGACGTATTCTCCGTGGACAGACTGCTGTAAAGCTGGCGCTCCTTGTGATTTGTGAACACAGTTGAAAAGGGCATCTCTCTTTTACTTTTTCTCAGTGTTCCTGTGATCAATAACTTGTAATCTTTTGCCATCTTTTCTGCAAGAGGAATTGATGTGAAATAGTTATCAATTGTCACCCCTCTTCCAGAACCATATTTGGGTTCTGTTAGACGTAACACTACATCTTTGGCAGCATTACTGATTGCAAAAGGTCCAACCGGCTGCCTTCCACAGTATACTTCCATGTTGCTGGCATAGAAAGTTCTATCATCTGCCAAACAATAAATTTGAATGCCGTACCTTGCGGGTTTCGACTTAATATACTGTCGGAAAGGACACCGACCATGGAAGGGTTCCAACATTTCGTCAACGGTGCCATGCTCTCCAATAGTGTAGTAAGATTTACAGTTTGTGTTGAATTTTTTAAACAAATCTCTAATGGAAGCGAGTTGGTCAATTTGACGTCTAGCAAGTCTAGTATTAACGTCATCAAACCTTAGGGCTCGCAATAAAAAATTTAAATCTTTTCGAGGGCATGATTGTACGAAAAAACTCTACTCCTGTGAAATCAGTTTCATATAAATCATCAATATTCAAATGAGAAGACTTCAAGGCCCCTGACAAATACAACATTCCGAAAAACGCCTTTATCTCAACATTAGTAGTATCCTTGGCATCCCTTTCTCTGGCATAGTTTGGTCTGGGCTTTGTTATTTGAATATTAGTAAATCTAACAATATCATCGGTAAAAAATAAACTGAAACAGTCTAGGGGTTCAGTAGTATTTCTAGCAACACCCCGAGGCCCAGGCAAATGTATTCTGAGAATATTGTGAGGAGCACGTCTTACGCCTTGAGGTGGATTGCATAAATACCATTTGGTGGCTTGGTCTCTTCCTAGAATATTATTTGTGTTTCTGGTAACATTATATATAGGGACAGTCACAGGTGGTTCTTCCTCATCGGCCGACAACTCCATATCCGTATTGTGGTCGCTTTCCTCTTGGGAATCATCACTTTCACGATCAGAAATATTCAGTTCTGTCTCGGCTTCAAGTAGTAGGCCTAACCTTCTAATACGCTCTTCTTCTTCACGATTCATTGTAGAACAACAACATTGAATTAACTATGTACAATTTTAATAACAAGAACAAGTCGCGCACGGTTAAACAGACCGTGTTTTCGACACTTACAAAGAGGCGCGCATGGGAATATCGACCGGGCACCAGACAAAACGCACAGAACTAGTTGAAGACTGCGGCTAGACTGGCGATCGATATGGCAGCTTGTAGATGATGAGAGTGGGGGAAGCTGTGAAGAAAATGGCTGTGTTCGAGTGGGAAACGTTACAGGTAGAGCATAAAGTCTAAGCGCCCGGTCAAATAGACCGTGGCGCGACCAATTAAAGGTTAATAGAACAATTTTACTTGTAAAAGATTAGACGTGCCGATTTTAAATGTTTTTTGTGGAAAATCAAAATGGTCATCATTGCATGTAAAAGAAAAAGGAGCAACAGATGATACCTAAAGACATAAAATTATAATCAATTTATAAATTTAATATACGTGGTCAGCTAAGTTAACAAAAATTCAAACCCCCAACAAATAAATTAATTTAAAAAATAAAAAGGTTACAAAATTGTAACAGAGACTCTGCACAAACAATGACAATATAATAACATAGCCTACTAAAAAAAGATCAACAATAAAATTATACATCAAAAATATAATTTGAACGCTTAATATAATACTGCAGGGCTTTAGAGGTTGAAACTTTGGTCGATCCTCGTTCCGCAATAGAAAACCATTGCGTGACCAATGCAGAAATGAGGGTAAAAATTTACTTTAACTTGTCATTCGATTTCTAAGGGAATTTGGTACAATATGAAAGAACACATCTAACTGATTGTAAAAACAACAAAAATTTTCCCGGGGAATAATATTAGTAGGAGTTATGAAAGAAATCATATAGGTTAAGTTTCGACTTTTCCGCAATATTTCACGTAGTTATAACAAAATAAATCACTTCACATACACCAAACACGTAAGAATTAAATAAACTAAACTATATTAACCCCAAAAGTATCCACAAAGCAAGAAAATTTGAAAATAATGTAACAAAACGTAAATTACGAAAACAATAACACCGAACAATAGAAACTACAGTATAACTGCGTATTTAAAATGGAATTTCATCAACGTTGCCAAATAGAACAATAGGTTATTGTACTGAATAAGGTGTGTATAAATCTCTATTTGAAACCTGTGTACTACTAAACAGCTGACCACTGGTCAGAATCTCATTGGTTCTGTAATTAATTAGCCGAGCGTATTACGGACTGAAACGATATTAAATTCCCCCTACTTCTATTCCATTACCTACATGAAT
The DNA here is from genome assembly GCA_018207615.1 of Philaenus spumarius. Taxonomy (NCBI): domain Eukaryota; kingdom Metazoa; phylum Arthropoda; class Insecta; order Hemiptera; family Aphrophoridae; genus Philaenus; species Philaenus spumarius. The sequence continues at coordinate 153,811 of JAGFPH010001891.1, forward strand.
TTGCGAATTGCGAATAAACCAAACCATTTTCAGTTATTATATAATATTTCGTCACATTACCGGTATATAATTAGAATAAAAAAAAAACCTGAAGGTACTAACCTATACTGTTTAGTCACAGTATGTTGCCGATAACAGTATGATTATAATATTTCGTCATTATTATCACATTATATAATTACAATAAAAAAAACCTGAAGGTACTAACATATACTATTTAGTCACAGTATGTTGCCGATAACAGTATGATTATAATATTTCGTCATTATTATCACATTATTTAATTAGAATAAAAAAACCTGAAGGTACTAACCTATACTATTTAGTCACAGTATGTTTACTTAATTGAGTTGCCTAAACTGTTTGTTTCTTCACAAAAAAGAACAATCCGGCAACGCTGGGAGAACGGTGAGAAAAACATGTTGTCATTTTACATTGTAAATTTCCATAACGAACTTTTGATTTGAAAGTTTTTAATGTTGTACGTGTTGAAGATGGTTAAATATTGCTTTCCCGGCATCAGTGAAGTGTATAAATACTATATTTATTAAGAAAAAAGTCCAGGTTTGTGTATTTATAGTAGTTTCTACCTGGCCTTTTGGAATGTCCTTGGCGTGGTCACTCATGATTGGTTGATCTACCTAAGGTGGGGAAAGGAGGAGTATTGGTCTGTTTAGTTTATGTTTCATTCTTGTTAGGTTTAGTTTAGATTTAGAACCCTCCGATGATGGTAACTTGGTTACTGAAATGTACATCAGGGAACTAGAATAGCTATATCAATAAATGTGTTTCAGTTTATTTGTGTAGTTTTATTCACCGAACTTGTGGTTGGGGCTTCAGTGTTTCTTATTGTTTAAATTCACCACAGTACTCATTGAACATCTAAGTTAAAGTAAACAAATACCCAAAAATGTAACAATAAATACAATAGCACAAAGTTCTACCTTACAGTTTTTAATCACAGTAGGCGCAAATTTACTATTCGACCCTCTAGGCTAACCTATGGCAACAGAAATGCAAGAATAAAAAAAATAGCCTAAAGGTTCTAACCTATAGTACTTAGTCACGGTTCTAATGGAGTATAGGTTGACCACAGGTTTTAATAGAATTGCACTACATATGACTTTTTCCTATATTATATAGGCCTATAATGAAATTAGACACTTCACTGATCGAAATTTTCAAAAAACCTCTGGCCACGCCGTTCTTCATCTTTACCCTTAGACACAGTAGGCCTATGATTACCTAGGCGCAACTTTACTATTCGACTCTAGGCTAACCTAGAGCTAACAGAAATGCAAAAATAATAATTAAAATAATACCTAAAAGGTTCTAACCTAACCTATTTAGTCACAGTATGTTTACCTGTATTCAACATTTAACAGTAGAATGTAAAACAACGTCGTTGTCTGCAAAAATATTAGGCTAGAGTCGAATAGTAAAGTTACGCCGATTACCTATATTCAACATTTAACAGTAGAATGTAAAACAACGTTGTCTGCAAAAATATCAGCCTAGGGTCCAAATATACATCATCACAGTATGTTTACCTGTATTAACATTTAACAGTAGAATGTAAAACAACGTTGTCTGCAAAAATATCAGCCGAGGGTCGCATAGTAAAATTACGCCAAATTATGTATACAGGCCTCAGCCTAAAGGTTGAAATTTTATAACTGGGGTAGATTATCAAAAAAAAATAACTGTCTGGATGTAAACTTACCAACGTCACAATATGTTTTCAATTCTTAATACATAATATTATATATTTTATAGTATAGATAGCCAAAACAATGATAACAGGCTGCCTGAACATAACCTTATCTTCTCGTACCGATCGTGATGTTTATTAAATCACGTAAGTGTATGTATATACAAAATGTATATAAATAACACTGAATAACATAATCCATTTCTACCCCTTGCTCCGGTTTTACCCATTCTCCTCAATGTGCTCCCTAAACACTATGACTTAAGTCATGTGTATAATAGTTGACAGTTGAGGTTTAAGGTTGGCCATGTCTTATAGTTTTGACCACGGTATATAGAATACTAACGGTAGGTTCACGAGTGGATGCGCAGTAACTCGTGACGTCATCGGGACCCACTTTCTCATAAGCTCCATAAGCTTATCATGTAAAAATTGAAGAGCCTTATGTAAAAATTTAATAACTTTAAACATATTTAACCGATTTTAATAAAATTTGAACCACATATAGAAAACATATCTATAATAACAATTTAATAAAATCAGGTTGTTAGAACGAATTTTAATACATTTACTGATTAGGCCTATAAAAATTACTATTTACAATTTGACAAATGGTAAACAATATTTTTCTATTTTGAATTATTTGACATTTATTTTAATTGTGTATTGGGATAGAAATATAATAAGTTATAGAGAATTTTATTGTGAATCCAAATATTTTTTAATATTCAAAATCGAATTTGTATATCAAAAGATATATACATTTTTAAAATGTATTGTACAATTTTGTTTACAAAGTATATACTACGTTTTCAGTAGGTACTAAAAATTTAATAATAATAATTTATAAATCAAATAATTTATCATATCTTGATGATTTTTTCACAGAATGTGTATAATAATATACTCTGTTAATACGACTGCAATCAATAACAAACTACTGATTTTCATTTCTCTTTTACATGTCAACTATTTCATCCATTTACTGTACTTCCCAATTGAAGGTTTTGCTAGTGTACGTGTATTAGGATTGTAAGTGTGTTATGAGTTAAATATCTAAGGTTAATTAAATATTTGTCATTCAACTGCATGTCCATTGTTTATTTGGATTCAAATAATGCCGCAAACAAAATAAAATAAAAACTAAATACGTACGAGTATTAACACTAGACTACTAGCTATAAGTATTAAATTCAAATTCTAGTAATCTAAAATCAGAGTTTAATACAGAGTTTAATGTGTAAAATAATCAGAGATTATTATACACATTCTGTGAAAAATCATCAAGATATGATAAAATATTTGATTTATAAATGATTATTATTAAATTTTTAGGTACGGTACCTACGGTATCGAAAACGTATATACTTTGTAAACAAAATTTTGCAATACATTTTAAAAATGTATTTTGATATATAAATTCCATTTTAAATATTAAAAAAGATTTGGATTCACAATAAAATTCTCTATAACTTATTATATTCTTATCCCAATACACAATTAAAATAAATGTCAAATAATTCAAAATAAAAAAATATTGTTCGCCATTTGTCGAATTTGAAATAGTAATTTTTATAGGCCTAATCAGTAAAGGTATTAAAATTTGTTCTAACAACCTAATTTTCTTAAATTGTTATTATAGATATGTTTTCTATATGTGGTTCAAATTTTATTAAAATCGGTTAAATATTTTTAAAGTTATTCAACTTTTACTGAAGACATGAACAAACAATTTTTCACCGAATACAGATATCGGAAAGTAATTTTTATAGGCCTAATCAGTAAAGGTATTAAAATTTGTTGTAACAATCTGATTTTTTTATATTATTATTAAAGACATGTTTTCTATGTGCGGTTAAAAATTTATTAAAATCGGTTACATATTTTAAAAGTTATTAAATTTTTACATAAGGCTCTTCAATTTTTACATGATAAGCTTATGGAGCTTATGAGAAAGTGGGTCCCGTTGACGTCACGAGTTACTGCGCATCCACTCGTGAACCCTACCGTTAGTATTCTATATACCGTGGTTTTGACTTTTGACCAGAGATACAGTAATTGAGTAATAATACCGTTTTGACTTTGACTGTTGTTGTTGAGCATCGATGATTCGATGGCCGATGTTTTCAAAACATCGATGTTTTCATGTCGATGGTCGATGTTTTTTACATCGATGGAAATCAATCGAAAATTTTGCTAAATCGATGATTTTCCCCGACATCTATGTTTTTAAATATTTTCAGTATTTTTTGTGCATTCATTTGGATAAATTAATCACGAACTGACTTTAATTAAGAACGTATTGACAGAATATTGTTTTCAATAAGAAGTCAACATCATAAATATATAAATCACAGAGAAGAAAAATATATTCCTTCTCTGTGTATAAATGTAATATTTACGTTTTGTATTAATTAGTTAACTCTGTTACTTTGATTGTTGTTTTTTCTATCACCTCAGGATTGTATTGTCTTAGGCCTAAGTAAAGTTTTAACAAACTAAGATTAAATACATTTTATTTTTGAAAACAATTTTATAAATAAATAATAGATATTTCTTTAATAACATAAATTTTAACCAGCAACTAACTCTCTTTTTCAGAAATTTAAAAGTATTATAGGTACGGTAATATTATTCGGTAAGGCTCTTATAACTCAAACCTAAGGAGCAATGGAATTCCATCTTGTTAGCGAATTTCCATAGGAAAAATGAACTCTATTGTAGTGGCCCTTATGGTAAGACCTAAGGTCGGGAATAGCAAATGAGTATCGATCATGGTCCCCAGAACCGTTTAGGGGTGTCATTAAAAATCATATATATATATATTACAACGGATATTAGCCGTTGTAAGGCGGAAAAATCGGTTTTTATATTAAATTATAAAATTCGATGTTTTCAAGGCCGGACTTCAGTGAGTGTCAATTGTTAGTCAAAAATACAAGTTAAATCAGAGCAAGGCTTATCTCCCAAGATAAACCTTGATCTAGGACACGTCAAGAAAGGAAATCTGACTTAGCCTGAAAGTAGCTGAGTTTTAGGGGAATAAAGGAATCCAGGAATTTTATGCATTTGTGGTTTTCATGGTTTAATACGTAGCGCTAAACGCGTGAGTTACGGCCGTGTGAATTTCAAATCGTAAAAGGTAACACTTCCAAAGTAAACAGGGGTTAAAGTTAAGGGAAAAGTTCAATTTAACTCGAAACTGAAAAAGTCAGACATTTTTGGAATCTACATAAGTAGACAAAAATAAAAGGTTAAATAAGAAAAAGTCAAATTATTGAAAATAAAAAAGTTAGCTTAAGTGTCAAATTTCACACACCCTAAAGAGGGAGAAATAATTAAAATCAAAGGTTTTCACTCACAAGAGTTATTCGAGAATGAATAGTTCTGTGTAAAAAAGGGAAAAAAAGTAAAATTAAATTAAGATAAAAGGGTGAGAGTTTTCACGCCTTTTAAAGTAATAAAAGTTGAATTTTTGAATTTTAAATAATAATAAAGTAAAGAGATTTAGGGTTAGATTAACATTGTATCGTTAGGAAACCAGTAACTTAAACATTTTTCGCGTAGTAAATAAAAAACCCCAAAGAACTTTTTTGCGATTGTAGGCTAAGTCCCAGAAGAGAAAAAATAAGTAAAAATGGTGAAAAGTGTTAGAACTGTACAGGTGTTAAAGACAATCGGCGTAAACAAACAAAAAAAGACATTGAATGCGAAAGACAGTCGTGGAAGTCGCGGAAAAGCGTAGACGTGCCGCGCACGCGTAAAAATCACAGTACAGACACGATTCAAAAACGTACGGATAGCCAAAAACAATCTGGAAAATGTGAAAAAGGAAAATTAAGGAAAAATGAAAAGGAAAAAAAGATACAGCGAGAAATCAAAAACAAGTAAGATGCAATGGCCAAAGTGGAAGGGATGAAGTCGCGGTTACAGAAAGGGGCGTCAACTAACAACCAAATTAACCAGGGAAATTGGTGTTTTCCAGGAAAATGGAAGGAAAAGAAAAGAAGAAAATTAGATAAAATTAACCAGTGCGAATTTAGACATATTTCTAGACCAAAAAAGTTAATACAAAAGGAAAATTAGTATACTGAAAAAATGAGGGAAAGGGCATGTAAGAAATGACGTCACGAAGTGTATAAAGGCTTGAACGCGGAAAATCCAAAGAGGCACTCTAGATTCAAATTGTTACGAATGTAGACTTCACGTCACTCTGCAGCAAATATTATCTACCAGTTCGTATACTACGTGTTATGCTAAAAAACTTTAGTATCACGAGCACTACTATTATATTTTTTCTTCGTTAACTTAAATAACTTTCAAATATAAACTACAAGTCAGAAGTAGTTCTTCAGGAGTAACTCTACGGCCTATCCAAATGAGTTAATGCAAAAATAACTCTATTTGGCGATACTGAGACGACATAGGCAATCCTTCAGGACATGATCTTCTAAACGGAACTTCACTTCTCACGAACCAAGGAAGAAATAGGATCAACTGTAACTCTACTAGATTCTACCAGATCTGCTCTTCAAGTACATCTGTAGCCATCATATCAACCCAACAACTTTAAATCAGAAAATCCAGGCTACCAGACACAGCATCATATCAGCTCCAGCACCAGCCCATCAACATAGCGGCATCCATCACGGAAAACCGGAGGTGAAAAACGCTGAATTAAGGTCTGCGTAAACGAGAATACGTTGTCCCCCATTTTAATTAATTGCCTGAGTAAATTCAATAAAAATATTTAAAGTACTGGTTGAGATAGGTTAGTTTCAAATTAAATTCAAATCATAAATTAAATAAATGTAAATTCGATATTCCCTAAATTTAAATAATAAATGTAAATAAATTAAATTCAAATAAATTAAAATTAAATTGATTATAAAATTAGACTGTCTGCCAAGCCAGACAGAAATTAGAATTATAGGTTTAACATTAATATTGGATAGAAATTGTATGTACAAGCAGACGGTGAGAATAGTGAGTTGTTTATGTTTAATTTTGAAAAAGTTTTGATTTTGAGTTTTGAATAAATTAATTATTAATTTTTATACTGAAATACTGAGAGTAATCAATTACCTGTTTAAGGTTATCCATTCATGATAATTTCCTTTATTAGAAATAGTCTAATAAATGTGTTTAGCTGTAGAAATAATCAAAGCACAAATAAGGTAAGTTATAAGGGCTGTTCCACTGTTCTCATTTCCCTGAGATCAAAAATAATCAAGAGTTCTCGTAAATTAAATTCAGAGCTAGTAAACTTATTAATTTCTGGAAGCTATTTTAAAGTGTTAGAGTCAGTCGAAATACTTATAGAAATAGGTATCAGACACCCAGTTGCATCACCTAAGCTAAAGATAAAATTTTGGCTAAAGGCTTCCAGTAGGTGTTGTAACTTATTATACAACAAAAGAACACGTTGAATTGTTTCGTTGTATAATTGGAGCAGCCAACGTGGGGTTCGTTGTATTATATATATATATATGTGTTCGCACTCTAGCGGCCGCATTTTAAGTCCGATTTGGTTCAAATTTGGTACACATGTTGGTTGTCTATTAGAGATGGGAATTACTGTTACATTGTGGTAATAGTCTGCAACGTTCCACGGAGCCTTGGTAATAGGTTGAAATAACGTATTAAATTTGTAACGTATTAATAGGTGATGGGAAATTGCCGAGGTGTTATTTGATATAACGTTGCAGACGAAATTACTGAACTATTAATTTGGTAATATGATGTTGCGTTGCGGGCAAGTTATTGTAGACAGTTTTAGCAAGGTGTATTATTTATTAATTTAGTATTTCGTTGCAGACGAGATTACTTAATGAAATGTTACCGATATTCTCAAGTAATATTGTCTGCAGCGTTACTTGAATATTCCAAGAAACGCCTTTATTAACAAAATACATTAAAACAAACATTTTCAGAATGATTAGATACCTGTAAATAAATAAATATATAATATAAAAGTACCTAATAATAAGATTTAAACTTATAGTAATTATTGATAACTCAAAATTTAAAAACATCAAATTTTAAATACTCAGCTTCAAATTAAAATAAACTTTAAAAAAAATGTTATTCATTTAATGTAAGGGTTCCAAGCGAGATTACTTTATGTTAAAAAGTTACCAGGATTCTCAAGTAATTTCTTTTGCTGTCTGCTGCTTTAAGTTAAATGTTTCAAAGAAAATCTTTACTAACAAAATGCAATTAAAATTACTGTCAAAATAATTAAATTTAAATAAATATATAATATACAAATTATGAGAAATCAAATGTAAACCTAGAGTAATTTTATTGATGACAAAAATTTGAAAAACATAATTTTACGTTAAAGTTTTAGACTAAATTAAATTGCACAGTGTCAATAATAATTGTTTAAGGGTCGGCTCTAGCTGTCGGCCATGTTGGTTGACACTCCATAAGACCAATGTTAAATTAAAATCCATATTTTTCCTTTATTTATGATCGGATAATTATGAACGATATGTCATTTTAAAGCTATGGCCAATACGCATGCAAATGGCTTTTCCAAAATTAAGAAAAACGTTTTGTTTAATATTTATTAACAATTTAAAAAAATAATTTTTAATAATTTTTTATGTTGTCACTATTAGTTATAGCGAAAAAGTACCAAGCCATTTGCATGAAGAATTTCGTCCCCAAGAGTTTGGTATTTTTTTGAAAACGCTATTTGAACAATTGCGGGTTTTAAATGGATTTAGGCTGAGCAATGTCCGTGTAACCTACCGCCGCTATAGGGTGACTTTAAATATTTTTTTACGATGTAACTATTAATTATAGCGAAAAATTATCAAGCCATTCGGATGAAGAATTTTGTCCCCAAGAGTTTGGTATTTTTTTGAAAACGCTATTTGAACAATTTCGGGTTTTAAATGGATTTAGGATGAGCAATGTCCGCGTAACCTACCGCCGCTACGCTGGAGTCGCAGGTTGCTTTCTGTTTTACTAGAGCCGACCCTTAAATTCAATTATTCCCTAAGGCCTAGGGAAGGATAGTGTTCTATAAAGCACTTTTATTTTTTTAATATTTTATGTCAGCAGTAATTATTATGTCAATTTGCATTTCTGCATATAAACTACTATGTGTAATGGATTCTTTTATTAAATGAATACAGACATCGGGAAAGGCAAGAAATATTTCCCGGAATCTCACACCAAACATCCTGTTTATTCCGGTTTAATCATGTGTAGCCTGTGTGTAACTTGATGCATCTGTTAATAATATTGTAACGTATTAACGCAAGCGAGAAAGTAATCTGCTATCCGTTTTCTCAAAGGGTATTATTTTTGTCAAGGTATTATTTTTGTCAAGGTGTTATTTTTGTCAAGGTATTATTTTGTAATGTAACGTTGAAGATATGATTACTTGATGCAAGACTGGAATTAACACCTCTCTGGAACGTTCGTCAGTTTTCTTCCCTGCGTTATCGCTTGACGTTACAAAAATAATAGGGTGTCCTACGTAACGTATTAACGTGGTAATAGTCTGCAACGCATTAATAGTATTATTTTTCCTGTTACGTTAAATAACGCCCACCTCTATTGTCTATGTCGCTCGGACGAGTTCGTTAGCCAAAAAAATCTAACCATCGGAAGTACGTTTTTTAACCGGAAGTAACTATTTTTTTTGCAAACTCGCGAGGCCACCAGGCGCAAACAAATTCTACTAAAATATTGCGTACACACAGACAGCTGTTCAACGCCTTTGTGAGTAGACCTATTTCCCAAATTGTTGGTTAAACCCTAAAACATAGGCATATAAACTTAATTTTGGAAATTTGCTCAACTCACGTCAGCGGTCCAGCTGCGTGGTCGAATTTAATTATTCTATTACATGATTGTATTACCTCTGGTATAAGCTAGATGTGATTTAGTGTTTATAGGTTGGTCTATAGACATCCGGAAAAACCCATGTTTTGATTTTTATGACGGATGAAGCGGGAAGCGTCAATGGTCAATGTTGGAAATTAGGTGTTGTTTTATACAGGTGCAAGTTTGTAATTGTTTTATTTAGTGAAATAAATGTATAAAATTGTGTTATTATCGTGTTTAATTTATAAAGAAATAAGTGTAGAATGTGTTATTGTGTTTGGTAGTGAAATTAATTTTATAAAAGTGATATTTATTTGCAAATTTTGATTTTTCAGATTAACCTACCGCAAAACTATTTAATACTATTATATACCTAGCCTATAAACTAGGTATATTGATTTGCTAATAGCCTAGTTTACTTTTAGGCTAACTAAAGCCTAAAAACTAGGCTTAGGCCACCGCCCAACCTTACAGAAATGGCAGATAGGGAGTATATCATCCACATTCCTCAGATCTGAGGGAATTATTACTGGGAAAAGACCCTGACTCAGATCTGTCGGACTTGATGATAGGTGGGAAACAGGAGGTACAAGTTTACTATTCAACCCTAGGCTAATCTATGGCAACAGAAATGCAAGAATAATAAAAAAATAGCCTAAAGGTTCTAACCTATAGTATTTAGTCACAGTATATGTTTACCTGTATTCAACATTTAACAGTAGAATGTAAAACAATGTTGTTGCAAAAATATCAGCCTAGGGTCAAATAGTAAACTTTTGCCAAACAGGGGAATCTTCAGTCCCTTCTAGTATCCAGGAGAGCAGGGTGGTCAATCCCCGAAATGATGATTTTTGCCAGTGGATGACATGCCCAATTCATCTGATGACGAAGATTCTTTGAACGATTGGTCAGCAGGCTCTTCTGACAACTATGAGCCAAACATTGATGAGTTGGATACTACGGATATAGACGACTTCCTTGCCTCTCAGCCTTACTACTCCACCAAGTAGGCCTATACCGCTAGACTTTTCTCTTCCTGAACCATCTGCACAACCACACATACCTCCTCCACCTATAGGCCTACCTGACACACCACAAACAGAAGAACAAACACCATGGGTGCGGGTATACCCATCAGAACCGATGAAAGATGTGCAACCAGATTTCACTGTACCTGTTACAGGGGCTCAAAACGTTCCAAATAGCAATAATCCTATTGATTTTGTTTATATTTTCATGACAGCAGCTATGTTGACTCTTACGGTTACTGAAAACCCATAAGTATGCACAATCTGTGTTACGTAATCTTGAAGAAGCTGGTCTAATGAGGCGTTATATCAGAATCAGAGTGTGGGTTGACGTAACCGTTGAAGAGGTGATGAAATTTTGGGCTATTTTGATAAACATGTGCGTATCTGATCGTAAGAATCACAAGTATTATTGGGAAACTGATGAAGATCAGAACATCCCGTTTTATTCAAAACAATTAGACCATTTGAACTGATCATGTCAATGTTTCATTTATCATCTGAAAAAGGTGGCGATAACAACCTATGGTTCAAAGTCAAAACCTTTGTTCTGATGATGAATGATTCATTCCAAGAACACTTCTTTGCAGGACAACAGGTATGATGAAAACATGATTGGCATAAACAACCATTGTGCTTTCATTCAATACATGCCTACCAAGCGCCACGCTAGATTCGGCCTAAAGAAATTTGATCTCTGTGATTCTACGACTAGTTATGCTCTCTATGTTGGTAGAGGATTCTTGTCTGGAAGCGTTGAACCCTTTACGTATAAAGAGGTCAAGTATCTCATGGATCAAGTGGGTTATTTAGATAAGTGCTACCACCTATTTAATGACAACTGTTATACAAAGATTCCTCTAAGCAGTTTTTTGTTATCGAGAAAAACCTTTTTGACAGGGACGATAAAGAAAAATAGCATAGGGATGTCTATAAGCCTTGTCCTAGAGAAACTTGATGCGAGACATAAGACAACGTATTTCAGGAAAGGTGAAACACTTCACATGAAATACCAGTCTAAACCTAGCAAGAAGCCTGTAATTGTGATGCCTACAGCTTGTCATGCTAGTGACATTGAAGTTAGAAGTAGCCGTGGTATTACCAATATCAAAGCCCACATGATACATGAATTAAGATTAAACGCTAGGCTATGGTTGCAGGTTTCAATTGGGTGCTATTTGGTTTTTGCATTTTTAGTTTTAACAGTGAAAAAATCTTAAAAGTCTTTTTTTTAATTAAAACTATTTTTGAGCCTTTCATCTCCATATTAAAATTTACAAAATTGGTAAATCAGATTTTGGTTATCATCCATAGTTTTTGGAAAAGTTTTCCTTTGAGTTAACAAGTTTTTCATTTGCGATCATTTTTTAATAAGTACAAAATAATACTTAATTACTCTAAAACTGAAAGTTATTAAAATAAAATGAATTTCCACGTAAACAAATGATTAGGGCACAGGAAAAGTTTTGAGGCACACACAAAGACAGGTAGATGACATTTCAAAATCCACTTTATTGTAGGCCTACCACTTTGCTCTCAAAGTGAGTAGCCTATGTCTACATTTATATAACTTTATTTTACAAATTAAAATTTAATTTTGTATAAAGTACTATTTACAAATGAAAACTAAAAAGCATAAACAACTGTAGTACTTATTAAAATCTATGAATTTAAGTTTACTAATCTTTAACAAATATTATTTTTTCATGTATTTAGAAAAGCAGGTAATTTAAATGAAGTCCTTATGCCAGTTTTTTCTTTTTAATTTCTGTTTAGCTATTTTTGTTTACAATGTCGGTTTAGAATCTCAAGGTCAGTATGAAAACACTTTACTAAAAAAAATACATACATATTATTATATATCAATAAATTGAACAACAATGAAAAATACAAAATACGTCTCCATGGTTTTATTTAAATCATTTGATATTATTTAATCAAATAATTTTGAGCTAGGTACTTAATTTTGAGTGCTTTATCTTGAACTAAGTTACTTGACGATTACTTTGAGTTTCAAGAACTACGTTACCGTACTTGAAGAGTATTGACAAAGATGGGATTGTTATCCTTCTTAAGGAGGGGTGCGTATTTATTATCAGTAAAATCTTTTTTTAAACACCGGTACCGTACTGAATAGATAAAACGCTCCCAGATCTAGGCCAAAGTTTTTAAAACTGTTTTATTTTATGAAAACAAAATATCACTAGTTAAGTTTTCAGTAGGCCTACCTACAAACAATATTTTGTATTAAAATGGCTATCCATTTTATAACAACAGTTTCAAATACATTTCAGTGTTACTGAAAATAAGAATTGAAATAAATTCATTATTATTAAATTGTTTAGTTATAGGCCTATTTTTTATTAAAACTATTCCATAAAAAGAGAATAATACTTAGGTCTGCACTAACCAAATTGAACCATATATTTCTTTTTTTAAATAGTATAAACAATGCTAGTCAGAGAATTACAGGTTAGACTTTGTAGGCCTGCTACATCTTCTGCCTTTTTCCTATATAGCAGAAAATCAAAAAAACTTGGCAATCTTGAAAAACTTTTAGAATGTAGAACGATACGTCGATGGCAAAGTTGTGTAAAAGATGGCCATTACTACTGAAATGTAACATGTTCTAATATTTTCATTTCAGGAACTCAAACTGCACCAAGTATGAGTTCTGTATGTGTTTCTAAATGAAATTGGATCTAAATTGTGTAAAACACTAACTTTAAAGTACTGTTTATTGGGTACTTGCAAAGTTATAAATCTGACACTTGCATAAACCTCATACTAAAATATTCTAGGCCTACAATATCCTGTAAGGATCAAGTTCTGAAGCTTGTGACCACATTATAAAAATATTTTACAAAATTATTATCTTATTTGAATTTTATTATCAATTTTAAGAAACCACCAATGTTTCTGCAGAGTTTGGGTTGTGTCTGTCACAACTTGAGATACAAAGTAAGAAACATGCTGTAGTCATCCAAGTTTGCAATTATAGTGTTTAGTTATTCACCTCACTTTAAACAAAAGTTCTAAAACTAACACAACTAACTGTATAGCATTTACTGAAAGCTAGAAGCAAGACTAAATAAAATGCTACAAGCTTTTGCTAAATTTTTTCAACAGACCCATTTGGTTCATTTCAATGTTAATAAATTGAATTGTAAATATACATTTTAATTATACATTATGTATAATGTATAATTAAAATTATACATACATTTTAAAATTAAAAAATACATTATAACAAATGTATATTTGGTTACTTGTAAATTATGTTTGCTTTGTTTGAAAATATATATATTTTGTTTTGTCACTAATTACTATAAATTCAAAATACTTCTTAGAACCTAGATTCTTATAAAACTGTAGGCCTACTACAAATTAAAAAATCCTTAAAAATAAAAATGTCCTTTTCAAGTGCAAGAGTTTTGTTCTTTCCTTTCTTTCAATTCTTCTAACTCAAGAGACAGAAAAATCAAATGATGGTAGATCGTAATCAGGTTTATCCTAAAGATTACCTAATTTTCTTATATTAGTTAAGAAGTGCTATGTTATATAGAAACAGTTATTATAATTTGTCTGTTATTTTGTTTTGTAGAATTTTATATAAAGACAAAAATTATTAAAGCTATGTATGTTATACATGGGAAATCCCAAATCTATCTATCCATTTAAGCTTTAGGCCTACTCTAAATTTTGAAAACATAAAATAAAGTTAAATGTAACATTAAATTAAAACCTTTGCGTTGGAAAGTGTACAAATAGTTAAGGTATTTTAAAAATAAAGATACAGCTTGGTGGAATATTTATTTTTTACTAACAAAATATGTTTTCTGTAGTATTTTGCTGCCGCAAACCCAAGCTGATTGTGAACATTGTGGGCGGAGGTATTGTGACAAACAGTATTTTGAAAAAAGGGCCATCTCGACCAGAAATGGATGGTATGTGTTAAATTAATGTGAATAACAAAAGTTAATATATTATATAATAAAAATTATCAGTTAAATTGTTAAAACAACATTATATATATATCAAACATGAATGACTTGAACCTATAAACATAAAATACTGTACTATGTAGTACGGTACTGTATTTATTTCATGAGTATTTTAAACTGGACTGCAAAATTTGATATAATTTTACAATAAGTAGGTCTAGGTTTATTAGTTAACACCGCTATTATGTTATCATACCCCCATAGTAAACAAATCTAACATGGTGTAGCAGATGCTGAATCCGTTTATTCTTGTATTATCATTTACTTGTAAGCATATTCTTTGTTTTTATTCATCAGAGCCAATATGTTAAACAATATTTTTAAGCAATTAAGTAAAAACAACTTTACCCAGTTTATTGTATGTAAAGAGTGATTTCGAAACATTCTGAATGTAGTTCTAATTTATAATGCTCTGATATATTATCTAAAAAAAAAACTGTAATCATTACTGAAAGACAGTTTTTGATGGGAAACATAAGATTTCATTTGATTTAACTAAATATTGTTTGTATGTTTAGCACATTTTACAACACAACTTGTCTAATAAAGTAATGTCTCTGTTCTAGCTTCAGATTGGGTCGAAGACTATAACGAATTGAACGTCGTTCTCTACGATGACTTCAGTAAGTCTTGTTTTTTTACTTATTAAATAGGTTGTATTAAGAACAGGGACAAATATTTTAAAGTACCGGTATGCAGTTTTAAAAAAAACTTGCATACCCGTACATCTGAACATTTAGTTTTATAATTTGAGAAAATGAGGGTTAATAAATAAAAAATTTTCACCACAGTTGACTTCAGTTATAATAGGGTGATAAGTTAGTTCCGTGATATAAGAGGAACCATTTGGTAAAAGAACGCTGTATAAAATTGATAGATAGATTACTTGATCAATAATTAAAAGCAAGGGAAAGAAAAATTGATGATGATAATGTACAGAACACTACAGATTGAGAAAGAAAGCGAACAATAACTTTTGTACTTTTAAAGCTAGTGATCGATTGTTCATATTCATTTTTATAATAAATTGTTTATTCAAACATTTGTCACTATTGGTATGTAGGCGGTTAGTTTAAAA
>JAGFPH010001891.1:178858-197915 GCA_018207615.1 Philaenus spumarius
AACGCTTTTTACTTTTGAATAACCTTAAACGCAAAATATTTTAAAATACCGTCTTATTGCTCATCTAGAGTATAACGGGAAACCACTATGTAAAGTCTAAAGTTAATACGTTTGGTAGTTTTTAAGAAATAGTGATATATATATAGATTGTACAGTAACATTGCACAATTAATTTGTAATTATATTTTACTCTTAATATACGTTCACTGTTATATTGATTCTGATTCAGTTACTTTGTTTGTTTTGCATACGTTTGAAATCACTACTAGAATTAATGTAATTATGTATGTTATTGTGATCGTTAAATAGTGATGAATAGTGAGTCAGTGGCATTTGACTTTTATCTATATGTCTAACTTTTTCTACGTTTTAATAACCTTAAACGCAAAATATTTGAAAATCCAGTCTTATTGCACATCTAGAGCATAAGGGGAACCACTATGTTAAGTCTCAAGTTAATATGTTTTGTCGTTTTTGAGATATAGTGATCATCAGTGAGTCAGTAGTATTTCGATTTTATATATATAGACACAATTTTTTTATATGAATTGTTAGGAGTGGGGTTAGAGGGATTTTGAAAATAGGTTTTTGTAGGGTTCTCGTAAAAGATGAAAAACTGTCCCCAGAACAGATTTTGGATGTCTCTGTACATATTTTAAATAATACAAAATTACAACAGTAACTAAGTAATAAGCGTAGCGAACAAAAAGTGGTTTTTATTTTCTTATAACAGAAATTCATGGTTTTTAAAGGGCATCAATTTGATGTGTCACAAGGCATATGTGTCCAATCCAAATTTTTGTGTTGAGGGTGGTAAGAGTGAAACGGGGAGGGGGGAATTTGGAAATAGGTTTTCTATGGTTCTACCTAACGGCGAAAACCCATCCCTAGATCAGATATTGCATATCTCTTTCCGCCTTTTAAATAATATAAAGTTAAAAAATAAATTACCTGCTTACACGCTTCCTCAACAAGGATTAAAGTGTAAGCAGGTAATTTATTATTCATTATAGTGATTTCTACTTCCTGGACCATTATTGTAAATTTTTTTAAATTAATTTACCAGCCTTCAAATGGTCCTGTTAATTTCCCCTCTACTGCTGCTGGGTCTAACTAGTTTCGACACATACCTCTGTCATTGTCGAAAACGAAAATTTAAAACGGTAATTTATTACAGAATAAAAATAATAATAATAACAACACCCCTGTAGCATAGATCATGAATAATAAAATAGATCATGCATGCATACGGGGGCTGTGTGCCGAAAAAAAGGTTGTCGGGAAAATAGTGCATGATCGCTCCGCGAGGTAGCGCTAGGGAGATATCATTGGTAGCATTGGTGCTTCACGCCGCTTCCGTCGTTTCCCCAATAGATAGCGCCACTATCGTCGAATTTCCAGTGGATTGAAATAATGCATTGGATCGGAGTTCTATTAGGTTATCCAAATACAATGCCTGTAGGCTGCAAAAAGAATTAAGATTGTTTTCAATGTCGCAATGCGAGGTATTCAGTCTATTAGTTCATAAATGCAGTAGAACCGTTCAAGTGAGATAATATCGACCAATATCTGGAGTGATTAGGATAGCTCAGTTGGTAGAGTATTTCCACGAAAAGGTCAAGGTCCTGGGTTCAAATCCCGGTCTTGGTCCATGTTTTTTTCACTTGTAATTTAATTTAAAAAATATCTTACAAAATAAAATTTTTGGGCGTAGTGGACGAATGTGTCAGCTGATTTTCATTTTCTTACCAGAGAAATTCATGGTTTTTAAAAGGCTTTCCAATGATATGTCACAAGATAAGGGTTGCCATTTAAAAAAATTAAGTTACACCCTGTATCTCCCCTACAAAATGGAGGCAACATTTTTAACCCCCTTTAAACGCCAGAAAAAGTGGTATAATATGTATGGTAGAGGTTTTACGTTGATATAGCAATCCATTCAAATTATATGGAGGCGTATCAGGACTTATTTTACCCTGCGTATATTAACACACGTCACAGGCACTAACTCGTAAATTAACAAATAAAATGGATGCGCGCCTCAATGTACCTTTGAGTAATGTCGGTATGACGATTCTACAGCGTAAGCCTGTAAAAAAGAAAGTTTAATGGATGCAATAGAGGAGCACGAAATATATAAAACCTTCAAACGAACACCAGATGTCGTATTAAACGACCAACTTTCGTTTCACTCCCACCAATAATACTATATTCTGTCTAGTAACCAATTAATAATTGAATAAAATAAACATAGATAACGATCGGTAGGCCACCTTACATAATAACTTCAGTAATTGTTATTAATTGAAAATGACTTGGCACCACAACCATGAACCATGCAATACAATAATAATAGGACTATAACTAAAACATAGTTAGGTGACACATAAATCGTTTTGGTATGCAAACGCAGTTTACAATTTTATTGTACCTCGATATAAATTGTTTTCGACTTTATCAAGATCAAGAATAGCTACCGTTTATTGACCGAGCGAAGCGAGGTCTCCGTTTTAACTCGACCGTACGGCATTTCGTCTGTGTGTCTCACAAAATTACGGCCAAACGCCTTGACCGATTGTGATGATTTTTTGCATGAGTGTTCCTTATTCCTAGGCCAAGCCATGTATGTATACGGTTTTTTCCATTTTTCATTTTTAAACCCTTAAATAAAATAAAAATTGTGGCCGCACCGTTTCTCTCAATGTAAGCTTTTTTCCAAAGCCAGTTTGAGGCTTAACCGTAAGTCGAATTTAAAAACTAATCATATTTTGCTAGCAAATTTGATTTTAAACAAAATTTTATTCATGATTTTTCCGCATCTCTAACGGTAGGGTAAGCTCACAAAACGGCCGCAAACTTCAAATTTGTTAAAAATCGTCCAAGTTTTTGTATTTTAACCATGTTTTTATACGCTTATTCTAAACCAATTCAAAATTGTTCCATACCTTTTTTGTAGCTAAAGGTTCAAAGAATTCATATATGCCAGTAAAAACATGATTTAAGTAAAATTAACAAAGTTATTAGCTCAAGAAACAAGCAGTAACGAAAGGAAAAAGTTCAACTTTAGGCCTACTTAAAAAGTAGTAAACATTTTTTGTAATTTTTTCATAAATGTAAAAAAGTTTCGTAATTTAGTTCTAAATAGAACTGTATAAAAATATTGATCAATTTCAAATTTTTAAAACACCAGTTTTTATGTTCCTACTAAAAAACTGCTAACAAAACTAGGCCTATTTTGAATAGTAATTTAGAAATATATCCTTTGCCCAAAAATTACATATTATTATAAGAAAGTGTAGAGAATAAATCAAAGAATTGAACTGTATACTATCATTCCAAAAATTATTCGACTTAGCTTTACTTGAATTACAAAATGAGATGAAACAAATGAAACCTCGCTGCGATAAAGGACATACAAAATACAAAATACAAAATACAAAAAATCCGTTGGGAAGTGTTGGTACACGGGTTGAGATCACTATCACGACGCTTCAACATTGTTTGTTTTCATTATTTCTAATATTGGAATATGATATGGAACCGTAAATACATTGTTAAGCTTTAGTATGTAAATATTTAATTCTGTTTTCCCTCAAAAACGCTATATTTTTAGCTGCCTTACGCATTATTAACCTAAATCATACACAATGCCCCCTAAAAGAAAATCTTTAGCAGTTAAAGCTCAAGAAGAGAAAAAAACGAGAACTAGAAACCCCGGAATCGCGGGAATTGCAAAATAATGTTTCACTGGCTAAACCTTGTGCTTACTTCCTTACCGGCACACTATTTTTAACCTAAGCTCAAAACCACATTTGTTATTTCATCGAGCGAGGTCTACTGTTCACAGAACTACTAGCATATATATATGTCCACAATATATATGTCCGTTTATATAATATATTTCATTAACTTTTGTAAATATCCTAGCAGATAAGTATACTAAGTTAAATTAATGGTTTGAGTCATCACAAGATCGAGTCTCGGCAACGTTCGCTCAGGATCCATTCAATGTTCTCCTGAGAAATGATCCCATTAAAGTAATGTTTTCCATTACTTCCACATAGGGACTCTTCGGAAGTCGTCGTTAAGAACGTGTCAACATAACATTATTCCCTTGACTGGCCTCGTCAATTCACTGTCAGAATGTATTTATTTTTAAAAGCAATATTTTGCTTTCGTTGATCAGTGTGAAAATAATGTAAATTAACTAATGTGTTTATTTATTTTATTTGCATATACAGTATATTATGCTCCTGGAATACTTTTATCTATTCCAATTATAACACTATTCACACATTTCTTAAAATGACATATTTATGTAGAGGGTGGCGCCGGAAAATGGAAAATTTTGAAATAATGTTATTTGCACGTATAAATACATAAAACACCTCATTTATTGACGAAAGTGCATGTATACAGTACGCCATTTACGATTTTAATCAAAATGCCTCAAAGTGTCTGTTAAATTCCTAAAGATGACATAGGAAAGATTATTCAGAGTTCACATTCTAATAAAAATAACCTCTTACGAAAACTCTGCAATTCTCGGTGTATCAAATCTTGGGTATTTTTTGCACGATCTGCAACTTATAGGGATGGAAGTCTAATTCGTGCAGTATTCTTTGTAAGCTTCATCGCTTGATCCCTAGGGAAGATGCATGCTGTCGAACGGAGCGGCGATGGCTCCTCTCGATGGCAACTCGAACTGCTGTAATATTCTCTGGGGTGTTGTACGTTGTACGTACCGTTGGAACGTCACCTGTAGGTTTTATTTTCGAGGCAAAACCTGTTTCTTCAAAACTACGTACCCACGTCGTAATCGCACGCACAGATGGGACACATCCATGACGTCCAAGCTGGTAGTGCTGTCGGAAAATCCTTTGCACGGCGGTCGCACTACACTATCACTATTTTTGTAAAACGCTCTCACGGCGACAGCATGTTCTGAACTACATGATTACTAAAATGCAATGCGTTCACAACAATTGCGCATCGGTTTCCAACAATCGGCTCTACAGTGGTGCCAACTGTAACGTTCAAAGTTTCCCATTTCCCTGCGCCACTCTGTATTAAGCGGCTTTTGGCACAATTAGTATCCAAGCATGTTTAATTGATTGTTAGTAATCCTTATTAAAGAAAACGTAACACTAGCATCGCCACGGTCTGTCTATTTGTCACAACTGTTTTTCTCAGAGAAAGTTTGACGAAACGAGTTGACATTTGGCATTTATTTGATCGTTAGCCAACAAAGATCTAAAGGAAAATTGAATTTATAAATTTGATTGGCTCTTTTAGTTGACAAATTGAGAGAATACCAAACAAATTCCATTGAGTGATATATTAAATCTAAGGCAAGGAACTGAATAGTTCAAAGATATATACTATTTTGCGAGAAATCTTTTATTTTTATTTTTTGTTGTAGAAAACACTTAAAAGTCACTGTCCTCTTTACTATCTTGTGAGGTAATGCGACAAATAATTTGCACAAGCTCACGAATATACTTCATTAAGTCTTCGTTGAAGGAAAAATGTTAAAATCCTGATTTATATATACTACAAACATATAAAGAATTGACGTAAAAGGCTGAAATTTGGCATACTGCGATATTAGCCTAACATATTTACCGAGATTAATAGATTAATAGATTTCGATACGGTCAAATAGATATGGTCTGTTTGTCCGTGCGTCACACATGGCAACTGTCCTTCCATTTTACAACTTTTCTTTAAAAATATTTACTTTATATGCTTTAAAAAACGCAGGAGTAAAAAGATATTAAAAGTACACATTTTTAGGACAACACTGTATTTTTAACTGCCGTATTTTAATTGTAATTTAGTATTATGGGTTTGTTAAGCCGGTCGCAAGTTATTTGTCTCCATAATCTTTTGAAATATGTATTCGGAAACATACCAGACACGACTTTTAAATTTGTCGTTTACGCCTTAATTTGTCTCAACTGAGCAACAAACGTCAAATATACACCCTCGCTGCTGCTGTGTGTTACAACATCGTACAATGTTATGTGGCCCCACCTCATTTTGTAGCCGTATACCAAAGACCTTATTCTGCGGCTTCCGACTCATTTTTAGTTATTTAACTTGTAAATAACCGTCTGTTGGATTCCAATTAAGCTTACAGGGGTATTCAACTGAATTGGAGAGATGACATCATAAATATGCAATATAGAGTTTTTATTTAATCCATCGTTCAAAAAATATTTATGTACAGTTTAAAAAAAAATTATTAGCTATTATAACTTAGTTTAGTTACTCATGAAGCAATTTACATATCAATTTAACACGTCGAGAGATATAACCCATTGGTTACTCCCAATAATTAACATGTCTTAGTCTAGCCTATCCTTATATATTATTTCTCAAAGGCGTTTTTTGTCCCTAAGCGACATCTCCTTTAATTCTTCATTAACATTAAATTATCTCGGGAGTTTGGTGTTGGGAATTCAACGATAACTGACATTAAAAATAACAGTGAAAGTTTGCTTATGTGCTGGACAGTATAGACGGAAGCTGATGATGAAGAAGCCTTCCAATACTTCGAGACTGCTATTCAATGGTTGGAACAGCAAGACGAATGCGATGGTCTTTCAAACACCTACAGAATTGGCGGCAAAAAATCGAGTCTCAAAACTTAAGCAAATAAACATGCCTGACTTTTTCTATTAGGTTAATTTTGTACTGTTTTCATCACATCTAAGCCAGTAAACAAAAAAAAATGTTTTTGTACTGTATGTGCATGTGTAATCCCTACTTTATAAGTACAGTATGTATTATACATAAATTTAAATCAAAGTATTATTTCTAGTCCAATAACGTGTTATATTTTTGCATCCCACTACCCTTAACAAAGAACTAACTTTTTTTCCAGAAATATTCGATTATCGGAACACCCCCTGCACCAATTGTTTCGGATAGTCGGCGTTCTACTGTAGTCACTTGTTGCTGCTGTAAAATCAAATGTTTCTCCAATTTAAAAAAAAATAATAAAATTTTTGTTCTTGATTGGCCCGCCCCGTCACATGACACAAGCAAACACTGCAACTGTGATTTCCTTCACGAGCTGGTTTTGTGTCAACACCCGAATCTTTCTTCATAAATCGTTACTCCGGGAGTACTTATTGTGTGAACAAAATAATACTAACATCGTTTTTAATTAAAACAAGTTTGAGCCCGAGCCTATGTGGACGTGGCCCCTCTGCTCCCTGTCGTCGGGCCTGGGTTGAACAATCCTATTTGTTCGATGCTACTAATAAGATTTTGTTTTTTGCATTGTACTATAGTATTTTTGAGAAAAATAGATTAAAAACATTTCAGTCAACACATCCACATAGCGGAAGCTTACCGAATATTTGTAGGCCAGCAATTAAGACTAGTTGGGGTTGACAACTAGGCTAGCCATCAAGCTAAATCATTACAGTATTTAGATGCGATTCCACATAAGTGCTTTAACTTTTATTGGAACTAACTTTTACAGTCACATTTATTAATAGGTTCTTATGATACACATTTACTTATAATATTACTGTATTATGTACATCTTATTAATGACGATTAATTCATAAATAACCTATATTTTAAACATTATAGCCTATATACAACGGTTTTCTTATCAATAGTGTCTATTTACAAAATATTACATACTCGTTCTCAGGAATGTTTTATAATAAATATAATCGATATAACTTTACCGACATCTTGTGTTCAACATAATATTTTAAGAATAAAAACTGGTTTGGGATTAGAAAATAAAGGGTCATTTATGTTTGTATTTTGGAGGTTGTTGTGCAACATAAGATATTGTTTGAACAACGTAATAGCAATAACGTTCGAAATATGTTTAATATGTCAAGCCTACACAGTTTAATAGTAAACTCTATTTTCTACAACCACTGTGGGCTAATTCAAAGAATGTTCTCGTGTATATATCACAAATACTTTAATCTAAATTTAAACAAATTGTTGGTCATCTTCAATCTATTTGGTTTATTCTTTTGTTTTATTATCAAAACAATAAATTTTCCTGATAATACTGACCAGATACATTGTGAAACCTTAATACAATCAATTTTCGTATCTAGATAGATTTAATTATTAATTTATTATAAATATATGAGGATCTGAAATCCTGTTATATTTACAGATAAAGGAGGCATGCAGCCGATGGATTAGCCTACCTGACTCCAAAACACGAGGTCGCCGGTTTAAGACCACGGATGTTTGTCTAGTTGCTTAAAAATATACAGGGTGGTTATAAAGTCACTTCCCCCCCCCCTTAACTTTTGTGTTTGTTAAAACAAACAAATATCCTTTGGGGAACGATACTAACTTAACCCAAAGTATCTTTTGAAGCAATCGGAAATTTTGAGTGTCTCCTAAAAATGGGGGATTTTGGGGGCAACTCAAATTTTTTAAATGGGAAGTATGGTCATGTGATACTTCATTTTAAAGGTATATTTAAGACTAGGAAAATGACATAAAGAAAATAAAAATCGGACCACCCAAAACAAAATGGCGGCCCTAAATGTGTTGAAATAAATCGACATAAAGTTGCTAATATCTCGAAAAGGAAGAGTTTTTAGAAAAAAATTCAGGAGACAAAAAATTTTTATATCAAAGTGCTTGACCTAACAAATAGCTTCAAGCACTTTGAAATAAACTTTTTTTGTCTCTTTGAATTTTTTCTAAAAACTCTTCCTTTTCGAGATAGACTATTAGCAGCTTTATGTCGATTTATTTCAAGACGTTTAGGGCCGCCATTTTTTTAGGTGATCCGACTTTTATTTTCTTTATGTCATTTTCCTAGTCTTAAATAGACCTTTAAAATGAAGTATCACATGACCATACTTCCCATTTGAAAATTTTGAGTTGCCCCCAAAATCCCCCATTTTTAGGGGACACTCAAAATTTTCGATTGCTTCAAAAGATACTTTGGGTTAAGTTAGTATCGTTTCCCAAAGGATATTTGTTTGTTTTAACAAACACAAGGGTAAGGGGGGGGGGGAGTGACTTTATAACCACCCTGTATTTAAGGCAATGCTAACCAATCAATGCTTTTCACAATAAACAAATACAGAGATCTAAAATTGTCCACTTTGCCCCTACGCGTCTTTAAAGTTGAAAACACAAATCTTTACAGAATCGCTTACCTCAGCAACCAATCGTTGTTCGATCAAGATCAATTTGTATCGTGTTCGAATCTTAATACGGTGGATAATAAAAGTACGACAGACCTAATACTTTTGTCGTAATTTGATTTAAAAACAACGAATGCTACTCGTAGGATTTGCTGAATAAATTTAACATTTAGGGTTTCATCATTGCTTAAGAAGGGTTAAGAACCTGTTGGTTAAAAGTGAGTTTTTGAACGATTCATTTAGTTTTAAATGTGCCTATGAGGGATGTAGCCTAGTATTCTAAGCTTTTGATTCAAACCAGCTGTTTTATCTATTGTAGGGCTGTGAGTGAATCCCGTATTTTGATCATTTTCAAAACTTAAAATCAATATATTGCAAAATTATTTCTTAGTGCACTTCTACATAGTGGTATGAAGGTACGCTGAAAATTTTTAGTGTCTCCGTGTGGAAAAGTGAGAACTTATGAGAAAATACTTCTTTGGCTTTGGTCTATCATCATCTTGAAAAAAGTCAGCTTAACCTTGATTCTTCCCGACAACATTTAGTATCAAGTGGATTACACCATGCCTGTGCTAGAAGTCAGAACTCGAAATATGCATTACCCCATCCAGTTGATTTATTATTTTTTAAGTTTATTCTTTGCTTCTAGTATCAGGGCCATATCCGGGGGGGGGGGGGTGGTTTAGGGGGTCAAACCCCGCCCCCCGAAATTTAGTAGTAAAATTTTATACAAGGTTTAAAAGGTGCAAATTAAATTATAAAATAGACAACACAACAGAGGATCCAGCAACATATTTTACATCATTGTGCATTGCATGCATACTGATATTTAGATTTACTTAATTAAACTACAATGTAGGCCTACAATACAATACACATGGATGCAGTAGATTACAGCCTTACTCTCTTGTGAGCTTGATCTGATCTATTAAATAAGAAAACTATGAAGGTTCAACAATAATACTTTACTCTAACAATGCATTGTGTATTGAAAATACTCCCAATACGGGGGTTGACCAATGCATTGTGTATTGAAAATACTCCCATTACGGGAGTTGGCCTGCAAAGCATTGTATATTGGAAATACTCTCAATACGGGGGTTGGCGTGCGAAGCACTGTGCATCGACCACTTCTCATAGTGTTCAGTGTCAAGCTCACATGTGCGTCCTTAGCAGTGAACGTGTTAAAAGGGTTTAAATTCAAATCCCCTGTCCTGACCTGCCCCCCCCCCCCCAAACAAATTTCCTGTCTACGGCCTTGTCTAGTAAGCTTATTCTATACTGCAATAAGTTGTAATATTTCATGATGTAAATACAATGAGCTATACAATGAACACAGGTTCGTTTAAATACATGCTATTTCGTTCTTGTTGTGGTTTATTTTTGCCAAAATAAAATGATTTGTTTTTTTTCAAATTATGGACTATATACACATTTTTAACTAAAGTAAACATGATAACTTTGTGCACTTAGTCGTGAAACAAAGCTGTTTTGATCAAGCACAAATTGTCGTTTTCTGCAGGTCGTGTTGTATTTACAAACGTTTTCAATCATCTGGTCGCCATTACTAACGAAGCTATCATAATGGTCCAGGACCAAGCTACCAGCTGTTTCCCACCGCCATGATCGCCATGTTGCATTGCTGCAGGATGTTCTCCTGAAAACATGTTAATATAGATTGCAACTAGCAAAACACACTTTATTCGAAATATACTGAAAGGCCTATAGTTATCTTTTTTATTGTATAAAGGGTGATCAACTCAAGATGGCCACCATTGGGATCTCGGAAACTATAAAAGTTACAACAAACTTTAAATGGGGGACCTTCCCTACTTTTTCCCTTGCATTAAAAATACAAACGGTTGGGATTAGGAAAAAATACAAAAGAATAAAAATGTCTTAATTTTGTGTCCCCAACCGAAATACAACATAAAAAATAGGGGTTTCTATTTGAAAAAATTAAGTTGGCCGCCATTTTTAATGCAAGGGAAAAAGTAGGGAAGGTCCCCCATTTAAAGTTTGTTGTAACTTTTATAGTTTCCGAGATCCCAATGGTGGCCATCTTGAGTTGATCACCCTGTATACAGGGTGTTCCATAAGTAAAGTGCCAAACTTCGGGGAATGGTTCTATGGGTCAAAATAAGAAAAAAAATTAATATAAACACAGACCCGAAAGATATCGGCCATTTTGGTTTTGTATAAAATAATTCTTATCTAGAGAAAGGTTTGACTGATTGAGTTCAAACTTGACATGAAGTTTAACCTAACAATGATATATCTCAAGAAAAATAAACGATTAAATCCAATCATGAGTTTCAAAATGGCGGCTGCTTGAAATTTTCAAACCTAAATTACTGAAAAACCGTAAATTTTAACAAAAAATGTCAAGATACCTTTTTTGTAGCCCTTTTGATTCCGTATTGGATGGTGTAATTGTCAAAACAATCGGATGAAGGATAATAGATAAGTTAAATGTACATACAATATTGCGGTTTACTGTGTTGGTAGAGGATGTCGGATTGAATAAACAATTATTACACATAACTTAACTATTATGCTTCATCCGATAGGGAATCAAAAAGACCACAAAAAAGGTGTCTCATTCATCTAGTTCTTTTTTTGGTTAGGGGGGAATTTTTATGTTTTTTTCGACTATAATAATCTTACATATTTTCTACCTAAGGGATTGCAATAGTATTTCATTACTTATTAAACAATTGACGTTTGCTAAGTTCTTTTATTTCAGTTTTCGTAATTTCTTCTATAAAACTAAATAAATTTGGGGAATTCCTTTTCAGTTGTGCTTAGTCTATTATTAAGCTATTTATCACTAAGCTATAATATAATTTGTCAGTTGTAGATCACGTATCACTGAGGATGACAACTTTGAAGTTGAAACACGTTTGAGCATTAAACGTATGACTGTTAAATTTGTTTTATTGTTATTATTCTTGGGTTAATTTATGTTAAAATATTGCCAATATTTTCAAAAAAATAAGGAACTAAAGAAATAAATGATTATCAGAAAGTCTATATTTTTTCAAAAACCTAGTTTGTAATTGTGTAGGCCTATGCAAATGCAAATAATTAGAGAGAATGTTTTCTATTATAATACTTTAATCTAATAACGTATAAAAATACCTCTGCAATAAATCTGTGCTAAATAATTTTGTTGTTAAAACAGTCGTAACAAAAATAATTCATATTATACAAAGTAAACTAAACAATGATTAAACCAAATAACTAAAACAAATTTTTCGATTTGGTTGTTTGAACACAATTACTTTAAACACGATAATTTACATAATGCTAATGACAGTTCGCAATCAAATTAATTAATATATATGCCCGTCTGAATAATTAATACTTAATGTTGAATAAATAAAAACCAGACCCGGTATTAAACAGCAAACAAGCCAATGTTTGGACAATTTGCATGTTTGTTGTTTATAAAAAAACGGTGGTAGATCGTAGGCCTAATATGCAATTTTAACATTCAACAAATACGTTTCCGCTATTATTGTGGTTAGTTAAAATCTGGAATGCCCTATTGAACACATTATGGATACTAATAACACTGCATATTTTGTTATAAAATTCGCAGTAAAAAATATTTTGTTATTTTTATAAATCACTGCCTGTGATCTTATAAAAACAACACTTAAATGAAAATATTATATGTACTAGTTAAACCCTGTGAAAAATTACAGGCAGATTAATTAGATACAAATAAAAAATACATAATTTATAAAAATACTATTTATAAACAATAAACTAACCAAGAAACTGGCCTACCTAACTTTTCTGAAGGAATTTTTAACAATGTTATGAGTATTATAAAAATTGTAGGCCTATTTGTTAAAATTTTGTATTTATTTACATTATTATATAAAATAATTTAGAAGCTATTAATATTATAATGAAGAAATTAATAATCGAAAAGGCTTGTATGTTATACGAAAATGCACGAATGTTTCCAAAGTTAAACGAACGGGTACCTCTACTTTTAATTTGGATAAATGAAAATATTTATGATAAAAGTTTCAATTTTAACATTGTAGCTTACGGATTAGCAAGAATTTATAAATAAATTTATATTACCTCCATATGGAACGATTTCTAAAAAATATAAAACCTTATATGATCGTATAAAGGGCTCACGCAGGTCGAAATCAACAGTGGATTAGCGTGACGTACCGGAAAAAGGTAATATAAACTTATTTATGACTAGAGGGATCCACCCCCTGCTCGCTTCGCTCGCCAACTCCCCGCGGTAACTCACGTCGAAGCAAATTCAAACTGGTTATTTTATATAAATAGACCTACCATTAAATTCTAATATGTCTTATTTATTTTTAATTAAGATGTAACATAGTGGATTCTTATTTTTAAAGTCCTTAATTAATTAAGGGCTTATTATCTATCTTTAAGGAAAGTACAACAATCAACATTTTTTATAGGGTTGTTACTACATTTTCACCCCCCAGGAGCACGCGACAAAATGTAAATTTACGATACTTTTTCTATGGATCGTGTAAGAAATAAATGTACAAATTTGCAGCTAACTAAATTTATGGAAAATATAACAATTAATTTGTATATTTTAGGGGTTGTTATCACATTTTCACCCCTTAGCAGCATGCGTCAAAATGCAAATCTAGTTTACTTTTTCTATTTATCTTGTAAGAAATAAATGTACAAAATTTCAGCTCTCTAGCTTTAAGAAAAGTATAAAAATTAAAATTTATTGTTTTAGGGGTTGTTTCATCCCTTAAATAAAAATTAATTCTAGCCTATGTTATTCAGGGGTAGTGTAGCCTTTTATTAGTAAAACTATTTTTTCAATCGGTTCAGTAGATAGTGAGATTAATTTGTACTGTTTTAGATGTTGTTATTTCACCCCTAAGCAGCAAGCGACAAAGTGCAAATCTTGTTTACTTTTTCTATGTATGTTGTAAGAAATACATGTACGAAATTTCAGCTCCCTAGCTTTAAGGAAAGTATAACAATTAATCTAACCTTTATAGTTTTAGGAGTTGTTTCAACCCTTAAATCAAAATTAATTCTAGCTTATGTTACTCAGAGATAACGTAGCTTTTTTTAGTAAAACTATTTTTTTTCAATCGGTTCAATAGTTCCAGATATTACCCCCTACGTACAAACAAATTTTACCTCTTTATAATATTAAGTATAGGTAATAAAAGATTATATTCATTTTATAGAATCAAAGCAAATCTTATATGGTTTTCAGCCTACATTGGTTCTATAACTCATATTTAAAAATCAACTTTACAAGACCCTTATTTGTTTGATTGAAGTTGTAAACATAACCCCAAAGTATTGCTAAGTATTGTTTAAGTATTATAAATGAGGGTGAAATCAGCTGTTATATTGTTACTCACGGACGTACACTCGCTTTTATAGGAGTTGATTATATTTTTTTTAATTCTTCACAATTCCTCTCAGAAAATAAACATATATATTTCAGTCCAGTCCTAACTATATCCCCCAGGTACACTTTAGTATACTCACATCTGAATACATGTTTGATGACGATAAGAAATTACTTAGTTACATATTTGTTTATTTGGTAAATACTGTGTAGTCACGCACAGAATGTACTAAGTCTGGCTCACTTACCATTCAGGACATGGACGTAGACACTGGCAGCGTTGGCATTCGATGGCACGCAAGTATAGTTACCGGTATCACCAAGGACGGCTTTGGTTACCAACAGTTTACTGGTTGTTCCTGCCTCCGTCTTCTCTGTCTCTAAGGATATGCCTCCTCTCGGCGAGTCGAAATCGACAACGTTCGAGTCTAGATACCACAACACAGAACCAGGCGGCGAGGAATGGATGTTCACTGAACATGTTAGACTGATCGTGCTGCCTTTTTTGACGTACACGTCTTCGGGCCCCAAAATGTCAGCCTGGGCAGCTAGAAAACAAATATCCGTTGAAATAAACGTTAGAACTGACTAAAACTATAATTTGTATGATTTAACTACAGTTATTGGACAGTAATAATAAACACATTAGGCTTACGTATGAAATATTGCAATTTATAAAGGATTACTGAAAAATAAATTTATAAAATATATTTGTATAACCTTTCTAACGTTCAGAACGCCGTTATATTTCGAAATTTATATTAGGTTTTTACTAAACAATTCTTTTAAGTAGGCTATTTGTGGTCCAAAACTTACAAATTTTAATACGAAATAGTTGTCAAAAGTTGTTAGTATTATTGACAGTCCTAATAAAACAATAGATTGGAAGGATTGTTAGTTGTGTAATCCAAGGCGATGTCTTAATTTGGATAAGCATTACAATTAACTCGATCACTCGACTGAACCGCTGACGTAAGTTGACCGAATTTCCAAAATTAATATTTTTGTATATTTTACTGTCATTCAAATCAGTAGAAGTAGCTGACCCGTGCGAAGCATTCGCATTCTAACTTACTTAAATCCCACTTAATTAAAGTACACACCGTATTATTTAGTATCGTATAGTGCGTAATTATTGCGAAGGTAAACAACAACAAATAGGTGTATCCACAATGCTGTTTATAACCACGCTTACAATTAATTAAAAACAGCAATGTAGTGGCGTAACGGCAGTTCTCCAGCTGGGTATTGTTATCATCAGTGTTGCCAACGCCAGGAAAATATCCCTACAACTTACTTGATCTTACATCACTGTTACTTTCGGATTCTTTATTTAATTTTTTTTCGTATAATTGTATTTTGTATATTTTTTCGGTGTAGCGGTTAAGGAAAGTTTTAAAATGATGCCTCATTCATGTAATTTGATGATGTATTAAGGAAGTTATGGCGTACCGACAAAAAATTGGCCTTGAGAAATAATATATGTGATTGGCAAGTACATATTCGCCCGAGACGTGTGGATTCGTCGATTTGACGGAACCAGTGGAATGTCTAGAGGCACAAACAATAAGAATACGGTTTGTACACGACGTACATCGTATGTTTCACGGATTCGGTGTAACGGCTGCTAAATAGTTTTTAAATTACAACCATACAATTTCTGAAAAGTAATGTATTGTCAAACATATTCCATAACTTAAAAACTGAAACTCAGCCAATGAAATGTACAAGCATTTAAAATCGCGTTAGACTTGAAAATGTTTTACCAATATGATTTGCTACAATATGCTCTCGAATAATTATTTTTCCATTTTTGGTAACATTATCTGATTAGTTTTAAACAAAGCCATCTTGAAGGCATATTAAATATTGAAAACACAATTGAAAACAAATAAAATATAGTCAAGGTATGTAAATAAATATACATATTTATATACAGTACTAGCTGACCCGTACGGCGTTGCCCGTGGTGGTTGGTATTTTCAGTCTTTTTAACGTAATTGTTTTCTTTTTAAGTATTCAGTCAGTGAGTGGTATTTGGCTTATATATATATATAGATCTTAAATAATAAAAGCACTATTGTCATAATAATAAAAGATCTGAAATTTTGATTTTAGTAACTTTGATCCTCCCAAACCCCTCCTAAAATTTCGAAATTTTTCATACCCTTTCTTAGTGAGCACCTATGGCCCTAGAGGAAGCTACATACCAAATTTCATTCCAATCCGTTCGGTAGTTTTGAAGAAATCGTTTTTTAATAACTTTCATCCCCCAAATCCCCCCTAAAATTTCTAATTTTTTCAAACCCTTTCTTAGTGAGCACCTATGGCCCGAAAGGAAGCTACATACCAAATTTCATTTCAATCCGTTCGGTAGTTTTTGAGAAATCGTGATGAGTGAGTGAGTGGTATTTCACTTATATATATATATATAGATTGTAACATTTTCTTAGGTAAACTGAATACTGTACTAGCCTAAATTTGATATAATGTAGTGGTCTGTGAGGGTCTGGTTATAAATACAAGACAATACTAAAATTAATTGTTATTAACAATTAGAAATATTTGTAGTAGTTACTAAATAAGCTAAACCCACCTTTTCAAGATAAAAAAACAAACAAACGTCATTGTAACAAGACTATTTTTTAACACATATAAAAATGTCACTTGTTATAGGATAGAACAAAACATCATGAACTTATTTAATCAACAAAATGGTAATTAGTGACATGTGAAATAAATGTTAACATCTGCAAAAGTGAAGTGTTAACAGCATTCAATATAACTGGGCAGAGGAATGAACTACGGAACGGAACAAACTACGGAACGGCCATTAATTTTGTGTGCCGTTTGAAATGAATAAGAGATTATGGTCATATAAATTTAACTTTTTGAATAAACTATTAATATAACAAATCCTATAGAAGATATTTAATCAAATAAAGATAAGTTACTAATATTACGAAATTCTGGACAGTATATAAAAACTTATCAACACATTTTAAATAGAAAACACAATCCAGTACAGAGGCAAACAAGGTAGTACAAAAAGTGCATAACAGGCAGTGTTTCAATTGTAAGTCTCGGGGATCAAAAAATGTCTTTACTCAGTCTTATAGCAAATCCCTTAGCAACCAGATTTATGCTTTCAATTTGTAACAATAGCAGTGAAACTGTAATCAAATTAAAGCAAGCAAATAATTATAAAAAGAGATAAAAATAAAAATTTAAAAAAACTGTAAGTTAACGAATTAGATAAAAAATAATGTTATAAAATCATTACACAATAAAATTAAGGCGTTGATTACAAAAACAGCACTTGTCGAAAAAACTTAATTTTCAGGAAATACGAAAAACTATATCATGAGTTTGTATGAAAGCCGTAAATTTTTTTCTCCATAAAAATATCCATGTTGTTAGCGTATATTTAGTATACTTTTCATTTTTATTATGTTAGCAGTTACACAATAAAATATTAAAATATATTTGATAAGTGCTGTTTTTTTGGACATTTTTGAAAAATAATATGAATGCCTCATTTTGTATATGTTTTATTTCTGTTCCATAAACAATAAATGCAATATAATACATAAAAAATTAATTTCCATAAACAATCTTCTTCTTTAGTCTTTAAACAATCCGACATCAGCTGTTTTTGTAAGAAACCAATATTGACAAGTGTTGTTTTTGTGGAATCTTACTATTTTCACCTTTATACAGAGGATTTGTGTTGTTTTGCGAGAAATAACTAATGCAAATCATCCCCACACGAACTCCCTAAATCTCAATTTTGATTTTTTTTACAAGTGCTGTTTTGGTAATCAACGCCTCAATTGAATCAAGCATAAAATTCCAAGGTAATATCTAACCATAATTAATTTCCATTTTTAAGATGAACAATCTAAATTTGAGCTTCGACTAAACATCTATGATATTTTGAACTTTTTAAATAACAATTTTGATTTTAAATTGTTAACTCAAATTAATTAAATATTTTGTATTGGACTCTAAAGAGATTAGTAGATAAGATTTTATTTTTAAATATAAGAGATAGTATGGTTGCATATTTATACTGTCAGACCCAGGAACCCCTAGAGAAAAGAAATAATTGTAATGTTTTTGTGCTTACATTAAAATGTTTTAAAATAACAAAAATCATAATTTTTTATTATTATAGAATAATATTACAATATATAAATATATTTTTAATAATTTAGGTACATATTTTGGATTTCTTTTACTTCCATCATCCCAATATCTCCTCCTAAAATGCAGTTTGGAGTTGCCCAGTTGGTACAAAAGTATTAATCTGAGTAATGTATATTTTTTACGTTCTTTCCAAAACAGTATTTACCAAAACTTCTTTATTTTTGGAAGTATAACCAAAATCCAATCATATTGTTTTTGGAAAAGTATTTAACAAAATCTAGCTATCTATTTATTCACCACTACGAAACTTAGTTTTATAACATTTTGACCCAGTTGAGTAAGAACAAACTAGTAAAAGATT
>JAGFPH010001891.1:203501-227266 GCA_018207615.1 Philaenus spumarius
TATATATTTAGAATAATAATCCAGAGGCTTGAAATAACAAACATCCTACGAACTTGTATTAAAGGTAAGTTTAAATTTTCCTTAAAAATTAATCACATTATACATGGTGTCCCCGAACTCTCTGGACCCCTTTTGTGGATATGTTCCTGGGATCGAGACAAACATATTTCACAATATAAACATGGGTCTACGGGGCTTATTTTTTCGTCTGTCTGTCTGTATGTGTTTTTACAAAATAATTCATATTTTTTGAAGTAGAAAGGATATTGAGCTTAGACTTTGTACACATATTTGTTGCGTAACCTCGAATCACTGTACGAAAAATTTGAATATTATTTTAAATATTTTCAAAATGGCGGCCGTTTATAAATTTTAATGTCAAATATCTCAAAAACCGCTAACTTTACAAAAACATTACAAGAGACAAACAATTTTACTTTTTTAATTTCAAACACAATGCTTATTTTATTTTTTCTGTAGCTCCAAGGACAACAGAGATATTGACAAAAAAAGGAAAACTGTATTTCTTGGTAGTTGTCAACAATACCCAGAATTACACTACATTGAGTTTGTCATTAAAAAAGTAATTTTTTTTGTCTCTTGTATGTTTTTTTTTGTAAAGTTAACGGTTTTTGAGATATTTGACAGTGACAATTATAAACGGCCAACATTTTGAAAATATTTCAAGTATTGTTCTAATTTTTCGTACAGTGATAAAAGGTTACGCAACAAATAGGTGTACAAAGTTTGAGCTCAATATCTTTTCTACTTCCAAAAATATTAAGTAATTTGTAAAAAACACATATAGACAGACAGACCGAAAACGGAATGAGATAGGACACATGTTATTTTACATTTTTTGTTTCTTTTGACATGCTGAATAACGTGATAAAGTTTGTTCATATGGTTGCAAGACACCCTGTATGTTGTAAATTATGGAAGTCACATAAAAATATTTTTTTGCGCTTGGCTTATTTTCCATCTCGCTGGAACCTTCCTCTCTCGTATGTGGAAAGAGAACAAACAAATATATTCATTAAAACAATCTGTGTACGTCAAGGTACAGTGGTTACAGATTGAAGCGGTATAAATGTTATTTTATTTCATTCAGCTCTCGAAATAGATTCTTTGAATGCAGATGTTATTTTCCAAACTGGCTTGACTGCATTCTATTGCGCTGTAATTGTAAAATATATAACTTTTTACTTAGCTTGATATTATGGGGATATTAACGCACGAAACTGCTACGCAAATTTCATATGTCCTATGATAGGAACTGACCTTTTATTTTTTATATTTATAGCCTAAATGAGTAGAAATTACTTTATTTTTTAACCTTTCTAAGTAATAATCACTAATATTTTAAAGCGGACGCACATGTGCTTCCATAGCACATAGAATTAAAATTGGCGAACGAAACACGCAATGCTCTGTTTATTAAAAATTTTCCCAATATAGGGGTTGGCGTGCAAGCACGCAATGCATTTTGTATTGGAAATACTTCCAAATTAAAATGATAATTATTCGATATTCAACTCTATTCCGTTGTTATAACCACATTTTTTAAATACAATATTTACTTTTCAGATGTCCAGAGCTGAAAAGTTTCAAAAATAAACCTTTGACCGTACATTTTTAGGCAACTTTTCAGTTCTAACACATCACAATAGGAAGGTTCACGTAAGCAATTGTAAAAGAAAAGCAGTGGTTTCGTGCCAGTTGGAATGAAACGAATAAATTCTGGATTTTCGTTTAGGTATGTGATGTGACCCATTAGGGCGTGATTTAGAACGAATATCCTAAGGAAATGAAGCTATTGAGACCGTCTGCACGGGGTTTGGGCAACAAATAATGGGCAACGAATAACCGGCGTAAAGAGGTCACTTGAATTCGGAAAGTGTAAGGTCCTTTACAATACTTGTGTACCCTATTACCGTTCTAGCGGTCGTAATGGAAATATATCGGCGTATAGAAAAATCACTAACAAGCGAATGGGTTTTCAACAAAGATTTTGTGAAACAATGCATTCTTGTGTTTTTTTTTTTATAAATTGTTCAAATGTGTTAAAATTATTATTTCAGTTTGATTATTCAGTAAACTAGATAACTAAAAATAAATATAGGGCTATTCGGGTGGTCATATTAATGAAATATTAATAAAAAGCTCTACACTCGGTAGCCAAATTTGAGTTGTATTCGTTATTTATGACTCAAACATCGACATATCGTTCGATTGGTCTTAAAATAATCTAAACATATTTTTACTTTATTAGCGAATTTCCATAGGAATAAACGGTACCAGGAACTGGCACATACTTTCTCACAAACATATTTAAATTATTAAACAGATTCACTGTGACTTCATAATTGTAGGTGGGGTAGGAGAGGTGATTTACTAAAGTAGGAGATTAACTAATAATTAATATTATTAGTATTATCTAGAGAGAAAACTATTTGATCGATTTCGTCACCAAACACGTCAATTAGGCCTGTATAGATGCACGAAAAAAGGTTTTGAAATTTTTTGAAAAACAATACCCTTTATGGCCAAAACCCTAAAAAATCAGTTATTATTATTATTAGCTAAACAAGAATTTTTAAAAAGATGCGGTTTTTTGCATATGGTAGGGTACATTAAAGGCTACAAATAAGCCAAATTTTTCAAAATCGTTATAGCCGTTTTTTCATAAACAATAATAACTGATTTTTAAAGGTTTTTTTGCAAAAAGGGGGTTTTTTCAAAAATTTTCTAAACCGTTTTTCGTGTATAGAGACATTTTGTAAAAACCACTTTTTTGGACTCAATGGGTCCCAAAACGGATATTTCCACAAAAATCTCAACATCGAT
Source organism: Philaenus spumarius (assembly GCA_018207615.1). Classification (NCBI taxonomy): domain Eukaryota; kingdom Metazoa; phylum Arthropoda; class Insecta; order Hemiptera; family Aphrophoridae; genus Philaenus; species Philaenus spumarius. Next base: position 206,349 of record JAGFPH010001891.1, read on the forward strand.
TTTTTGTGATCACTATACTTTCTCTATACTATAGTATAGTGAGAAAGTAAAAATGAGCTATTGCAGTGGCCCTTATGGTATGACCCAAGGTCGGGAGTAGCAAATGAGCACCGATCATGGTCCCCAGAACACGTTTTAGGGTGTCATTAAAAATCATATCTATGTATGTATGTATATATGTGTTCGCACTCTAGCGGCTGAATTTTAAGCCCGATTTGGTTCGAATTTGGTACACATGTTGGTTGTCTACGTCGCTCGAACGAGTTCGTTAGCCAAAAAAATCCAACAATCGGAAGCACGTTTTTTGACCGAAAGTAACTATGTTTTGAGATTTTTCCTACGAGAATGAATTTGTTTTTGAGTTTTTTCTGCAAATATAAATGTAGGGAGTTATTCTGCAAATTTTGTTTTTTTACGCGACATTATAGCTCGCTTGGTTCCCCCAAAATCGATCAAAACGTAAAACACCATAGAAGTACTCGGTTCAAAGCCTTGTGGTGGATTCCGCCGTGGGGTTGGCGTGCGAAGCACGCAATGCATTGTGTATTGAAGGTACTCCCAATACGGGGGTTTGCGTGCGAAGCACGCAATGCATTGTGTATTGAAGATACTCCTAACACGGGGGTTGTAGTGCGAAGCACGCAATGCATTGTGTATTGAAGATACTCCCAATATGCGGAATGGCGTGCGAACCATTTTGCAGCAATTCAGCACCGTCGTGAATAGACCTATTTCCCAAATTGTTGGTTGAAATCCTAAAACATAGGCCTATAAACTTAATTTTGAAAATTTGCTCAACTCTCGTCAGCGGTTCAGTTGCGTGGTCGAATTATTTTTTTAATTTTGTAAAATTTATAGTTTTATAGATATTTAACATTGAACATTTTCAATTACCGTCATTTTAAAACGTATTGTTGCAGGAAAACAAATTTTTAAGTAAAATGTACCCTATTTCAATGAATATTCATAGCCTGTTTCATAACTGTATCGTAAACTGTTTCTGAGATATTAAAGTATTTGTGAAAATCACATACAGTCGGACAGACAGAAAACAGATCAAGAAGAACACGTGTTATATTATGATATTTGCTTGTTTTAGCTGAAAAATTACCCCGTAAAATTTCTAACAGTTGAAACTAGACATCCTGTACATATACGTTTTTGAATACTTTGAATTCGCTTTTACAAAATATTGAGTTTACTATCTAACTTTCCTATTACAAAAGTCACTTAACAGCTAATAACATTTTTTAATCGTTTTGGAAAATGCTTTGAAGTATTTTGAGTTAACTAACACTGCTTAAAGTTACCAATTAAATTAAGATGATATATTATTGACGATTAATAAGTTTGGATGATATTTTACTTTTCCGTATACGTTTAATAAAGTTTCGCTCTTACTTTTAATTAACTTACTAAAATTTCCATTGTTAGTGAGTATAAGGTAAAATACGATATAGAATTTTGACTACGTTCACATATATATGTATATATGAGTTCGCACTCTAGCGGCCGCATTTTAGGTCCGATTTGGTCCAAATTATGTACACATGTTGGTTGTCTACGTCGCTCGGACGAGTTTGTTAGCCAACAAAACCAACAATCGGAAGTACGTTTTTTGACCTGAAGTACCTTTTTTTTAGATTTTTCCTTGGAGAATGAATTTGTTTTTGAGTTTTTTCTACAAATATAAATGTAAGATGTTATTCTGCACATTTGGTTTTTTACGCTACCTTATAGCTCGCTTGGTTCACCCAAAATCGATCAAAACGTAAAATATTATAGAAGTACCCGGTTCAAAGCCATGTGGTGGATTCTACCGTGAGGTTGGCGTGCGAAGCACGCAATGCTTTGTGTAATGAAGGTACACCCAATATGCGGAATGGCGTGCGAACTATTTTGCAGCTATTCAGCACTGTCGTGATAGACCTATTTCCCAAAATGTTGGTTGAAACCCTAAAACATAGGCCTGTAAACTTAATTTTGGAAATTTGCTCAACTCACGTCAGCGGTTCAGCTGCATGGTCGAATTATTCTATTCTTATTTACGAATTGTGGGAGTTAAAACCATTTGAATTGAGTATGAAAGAAAGGCGAATAATTTAACGTTTAAGAATATATTTTAACCAAGAAATATCCCACCAGATACAAATGCAATCTGTGACATTTGTTCTTTAAAAATATTTTCTCGTATATTTGCTTCTTAAAAAATCCACATTCTAAACAATACAAATTAATTGTATTATAAAGCGTATGAAACACAATACGTTCTGTTGTGATTTATATAATTAATTGCTATACGTAGTCATTTCAACAATTCCCCTCGTTGAAAGCTACACTGTTACAATGTTTACAACTGAATAATAGAGTAATACTAAAAGATCGTGAAACATTTACAACTCTGTTACGTACAGAATGAAACGGTCGACGATTTAACTTGTCATAAAGCCACCTTTATATATTATTCAAATTGTGTGACACGGTTACAAAACGTCGAACAATAGTTATAAAATATACTAGAATATAAATAATTCGACCACGCAGCTGAACCGCTGACGTGGGTTGAGCAAATTTCCAAAATTAAGTTTATAGGCCTATGTTTTAGGGTTTAAATAAACAATTTAGGAAACAGGTCTACTCAGGACGGTGCTGAATAGCTGCCTATGTATGCGAAATATATTAGTAGTATGTGTTTGCGCCTAGTGACCTAGCAAGTTTGCACCAGGTAGCTTTAAACCGAGTACCTTTATGGTATTTTACGTTTTGATCGATTTTGGGGGAACAAAGGGAGCTAAAAAAAAAACAAAATGTGCAAAATAACATGTGTACCAAATTTGAACCAAATCGGATTTAAAATACGGCTGCTAGAGTGCGAACACATATATACATATATGTATATATATATATATGATTTTTAATGACGTGTTCTGGGGACCATGATCGGTGCTCATTTGCTACTCCCGACTTTGGGTCTTACCATAAGGGCCACTGCAATAGCTCATTTTTCCTATGGAAATTCGCTAATAAAGAGTTTCATATACTTTGTACTATTCAGTCAAGTTGGCACCTGGCCACTAGGCAATTCCGTAAAGGCTTAAAAATATTTGTATAATCAAATTCTGTGTCTTTTTTTCCTTGGAAGGATTTTTTATAAAAACGACAGTAATGAGGATGCCAATGTTTAAAAGTATTTAGTACTTACGAAAATACCAGGCCTAGACAAGTATTTAATTTATTTAGTTGTGATACAACACGAGAATAAGCTAAACTGACGCGTTTTTACTTCTCGTGTATAGCATGTGTTGGTATTCTTTATGTGTGTTTCTGCTTAATTCTCTAACTATTGCAAATGTACAGATTTAAAAATACTTTATGACATACAGCATGTTAATAAAGTTCTGTCCACCTTAATTTTTGACGAACTTAAATAGAACCAGAACTACGTCACCTAAAGCGTCTTTTGTGATAGTTTTTGAATGTTGCCCTCCTCCTCAAAATTGGTAGTTTAAGGGGTTTGTACCAAACATTTTCACATCGAAACCCACATCCTGTATCATGTCAAATCACGTTGATTTTTTTTAAGGAAATGGCAATTATTTTATAATTACAAGTTTCGTATAACTCCAGCTAAAAATTATTAAAAAAAAGGAAACAAAATTTCAATCTCTACGTAACAGGAGAGAAATGGTAAGAAATTAAAGACAAACACATGTCTTTGTTGATGGCTTGTATAACATCTTTTCAGTGCAGTTGGTTCTTAGCAGGCCACAAATGTGTTAAATGGTCAGCCTAACCAAGGTTGTTAGAGAACAAGGTTGACGCATTAGACCGTTTTCTTGGTTCAAGCCAGTTAAGTGCAGTGACGTCACTCAGTGACCGGCCAGCCGATGTGTCGCACTGGTTCTGGCAGTTAATAAGCAATGCTCTGCATCTGCTGACACAGTACACATTGTATAATGTTTGTTGTTATACATGTTGGTTGTTGTAATAGCTTTGTACAATGTAACATGTTTGTTGTTATATTATTATATCTCTATTTCCTTTATTAATTTATATCTTTACTCATATAACTGCAGTAAATACAAAATGTATAAACATTCAACTACTGGTTTTTTTTTTTGTTTTTTGTTTTTTTTTTTTTTTTGTTGTAGAAAGACCAACTATGGTGCATGTGTACATAATAGTAATGCACACAATACTCACTTATCACAATCGATTTTTTATTTTCATAGTTTGTTGCCTAAATGTGGAAGATGAGGAAAATTGAATATTCTTCTTTTTTTTAATATCTAAGTAGCTCATTAGAAAATATAAAAACTGTGCTTTAGTTAAATGTTTACGCTGAAACACAAACAATACTGGATTTAATTGTTTACTTTTGCCAGAATGTAGTGAGAAAACTGTTGCAATCTTACTGTTGCTTTAGTAAACTACTTTTGTTAAGCATTATTATATTTAGCTCCATTTTAACAGACAGCTGAAGAAAATTCTGCTGTGTAAATTATTTTTGTAAATGAACTCATGCTTTACATACCTTGTAACTTTTTAAAATTTTATATGGTACATGAATGTTATAAATAAATTTATTTATAACATATACTTTCCAAGCTAATATATTAAGTTAGTTCATAGTAATACAAAATATCACTTCCTTAAAACACTCTTTTAATATATCGCTAACGTATTTTTACATTTAGTTTTGTTTTTATTTTATGTTTACAATATTCGTTTGAATCGTAGTATAGTAATGTAGTTTTTAATTATTATATTTTTCACCGATTATTAACAATAATGCATTTATAAAGATGGTGACAGTGCATATCTGTGTTTGTAATATAGGCAGCGAATATTTACTTTGTATTATTTTTTGTCATTTTGCATTTATTTGTAAGTGATTACACTTCTCGAATATGGAATGAATACAGTAAGAAAACTTCAGCTAAAATAAGACTTATACCCCGCGCGCGATAACTTTTCACTTGGGACTTGCACAGTTTGGCAACGCTGCGGGGCGGCTCGCTACCCCATCCCACCTATCACATGTATCCGGTTGGACGATGACTCACAACTAGGCTCCTAATGAAAATTACACTTTTTCTTCAAAACTTAATGAAAAGTTCATTATGACTATGCATCATAAAGAAAATTTTCTAACAAGAAATAATATATAAAAATATTTGTAATCAGACAACTAATAGGTCTGGAAAAAGGGTAAAACTAAATATATTGTGTTCGTTTTGCGGAAAAATTAACATTTAAATATAAAACAAATACTATTGAAAAAATAACTAATTCTAAATAATATAAACTTTCAAAAATATCGTTTTTAACCTGCTGACATTAAATATCTTACTGTAAAAAGTAAAAATTAGAGTTCTGTTGCTTCAAAAATTTTCATGTTGGGAAGGTAGATTGTTTTTGTTGGAAGAACAGTGTTTGTATAATTTTTTGGATTGTATCCCGCGAATTGCCCCCTCCCCCTACAATCATTTCCGCCCGACAAGCAGTTCACCACCACGTTCCTGTGTTTGTAGATGTGTAACTGTGCCTTTTGGGTCAGTTCGCGTTGTATGTAACTGTGCTTGTGACTTGCGATTGTGGCCGACGTTTTTAGTAATGCCGAGCAGTCAAAGAAAAGCACTCAATAGTCGGGCTATATTATAGGACGATCGTTCTCATTGTCGTGCGGTATTTCCAACAGGAGAAAACAAACAATGGGCCGTTAATAAATGTAAATCAAGTTTTAAAACTCCGGGTTGCGGAGGCTTTTAATATAAGTCAACGAACAGTGGTAAATATTCGAAAACAGGAGAAAACAGCTAAGAAAAAGGGTGAGGGGAGTCCTGTATTAACAACACCAGGTAAAAAAAGAAATAAACAAAACCAACCACTGATGTTGATAATTTTGACAACGGTGCCATAAGGCGACAGGTATACTCCTACTACAATAGAAAAGAAGTTCCAACTGTTAAAAAGTATGAATGAATGTGGAATTTTTTGGGGAAAACACACCTCCCTTCGTAACATTTTAAAGAAAATTGGATTTAAGTATAAGAAAATAAACAAACGTAAGGTACTACTTGCCACTTGAGAGACCTGACGTGGCACTGGCAAGGTATCGTTTTTAAGGGCTTCCAAACATATTGACTGGAATAAAACTGTATTTTTGGACGAGACATGGATTAATAAAAAACACTACGATAACTAACTACAGGTTGGACTGATGAAACTGTACAGGGTAGTCTGCGGGCACCAATTGGGAAAGGGAGTAGAATTATTGTTTGCCGTGCTGGATCATCAAAAGGGTGGATTAAATCTGAACCCCTTATATTCGGTTCAAAAAAGACTAACGACTACCATGAAGAGATGAACTCAAGGTTGAGTTAATTACCTGGAATTTTTAATAATGTTTTAACTATTACATTATACAACTATAAACAATACTTATAATTGTCCAATTTTAATAAATTTTAGATATTTATTATCAGTAAAGTATGATCAAACATGTTATGATAAGAAATATTAAAAAATGTCTCAGAAGAAAAAAAAAATAATTTGCAATTTTGAAAGAGCCTTCTCAGGAAGTGCACCTGTGAGCCAGCGCGATAAGACACATCCGCTCGCCTCAGCAGTGCGACGTTGCCGATACCATTTTCACATTAAACTCCAAAAATCCCAAGTGCAAAGTTATAGCGCGTGTAGTATAATAACAATGCTCACTGAACCAAAATACAACCTCATGGTACGAGTGATTCTACTGAAATACTAAAATGGCGGGCGGGAGAACAAGGAGCAGGTGGCTGTGCAAGGTCACTGAGTGGCGTCAAAACACCCGCCCGCTAGCTGGAATTGTGAACTTCTGAGCGAGGCGGGGATGCGTCAACCTTTGTACTCTAACAACTTTGGGCCTAACGACAGGCCATAACTCTAAGGGTAACTCACAGTGTACCGCCTCTCGCTTCTCGCTTTATCGCGGCAGGCTAGCTGGAAAAAATGTAGGGAGAAACGTACGCGCGTGGCCATAGTGTGCGCGCCCGCCTGCTTCAACCTGCTCAACTCGGTTTTACCAGCTTTTACCGGAATTAATTATTGTTTCTTTTTTCACTTCCCGCTTCACACGCTCGGTCAGTATATTGTAGAACCTTCGACGCAGTGGTTGCTCTGGTGTCCTTTTGTTTTCTTTATATAAATATTAATTTAAAATGCAGGATGGAAGTGGATAAAGACATTTTGATTGCTGCTAAAGTGTTTTAAAAAGGTGTTATATGGGACAAACGGTTGAAGGGCCATGCAAACCGCAACATAGTATGCAAGGATGGGTGGAGATAGCTGTTGTTAATTTCATGAACGTGATTAGTTCTTTCTTGTTTAAGTTTATAATGCACACTATCGCTAACTAATAAAACACACAATAAATCTTCACGGGATATCTCCATGATGCCAACTGAGATGGAGCGAGGCGTTCCCGCAAGTGATGCTCTATGACCTCCTCCAGCTAAATCGAGCAGGTACGCGAAGCAGTTAAAGCGGCGGGATTAAAGCCGGCGAACGAGAAGCGAGAGGCTGTGCACTGTGGACGTACCTTACGAAAAGACACCACCTCCGCCTGGTGGTCAAATGTAGGTGTGGAAAGGAGGAAACTTCGTTCTACGTTTTGTGTGAGGTCTTGTTAACAAGGCCATCCTGACACCAGTTGAGCACGAGAAGAAAGTTCCAAAGACTTCTTCGAGTAACAAAAGGGCAGATTAGTCGTGAGCTTCTAGCTGTTTTATAGGGCACAGATGCCCTCGTGGTTTGGTCGGAGTGTTTTCTGCCATAAAAATCATCGACAAAGCTGAAAACACCGTGGCGTAACTAACGCAAAAGTAACCGTGTATATATAAGTGATATTTGAAAATTACTGAAACCTACATTGTATTCCTTTGTCACAATTAGAAATATACTATAGCAATTTACAGTACAGTAACAGGTAACAGTGCTAACTACTACATAACATATAAGGTTACCTCAAAGTTAAACAACGTCTGTTACTGACTAGAGAGGATGGAATGATTCATCTGTTATGCCCTCCCTCCCCTCCTTCCTCCACTAAGAAATTAGATGGTCGTAGAGATAATGTGCCTGGTTACCACTTAACGTGAATTTCACTACAGTGATGAAATGTTTGAAACAAATTATTCTGACGTCTTCTAAAAGTAGTAAAATAGTCGAATCAACTGGACTTAGAAATAATATGTCATCATCGGTTGATGGTCGGTATTGTACTGAATCAAGAGTAGGGAACTTTGTGTGGAAACGGTTCGCGCTTACAGCTGGCGTGGTTTACTCTCTGTAGACTTACTAAAGCAAAAACGAAATCGTGGCACGAATTCGTTATCACATCCCGTGGAAACCAAGTAGCACATTATTTGCTATTAAAAATAAATCGATAGCTTGCAATGTCTCTAATGTGTGTACAGCTTTTCTAATGTTTTTAAATTTATCTGTAACTGTCGCCACAAGTAAAAGGTCTTTCTCAAAACTTAATGATTAAACAACTATTTAAGAAACTCGATGACTACTAGACTTTCTGGTTTTAGTATCTTGAGCATTGGACATGGAAAAGCTTGCAGAATAAATTTGGTCCAATAATTTGTAAAAGAGCCAACAACGCTGGAAATAGATTTATATGGCCCATTTTTCGAACTTTCATTGTAATAATTTGGTATTGATTTTCAACAATATTTAAAATAAAAATTGCTTTCTGTGCCAATTATTGTTTCAAACCATACGCTCTTCATAGTTCTAAACTGTATAACTTATTTTCTCTCGGGCAGTAAAAATATTAGACGGGGGGGGGGGGGGGATATCTAGTTTCTGCTTTAGGCCCCAAAAACATTAGTTACGCCACTGTGAAAAGAATTTAGTGTAGATATAATATGTAAGAACAATTTAGTGTTAAACAGTTTTGGTTTAAAACAGTTTATATAAAATGAGTTCGAATTTTGAATTGCTCTGTTTCCATTGATAACAAATACAACACAAATTGTAATTTTATAATCTAATAAAATATTTGAATCAGTTAAAATTTTATATTTTATATAAGGCAAAAGTTTAATTAGGTATTTTATGATACGGAAAATACTATAATAATATACAACATTTCAAACTTCTTGTTACGTGTACTATAAGGATACTTTCTGTACATAGTAATAATCTCGATTTATTAATTCAATATTTTTAGTGTAGTATTACTGATGTATGTTTGTAGGCCTATGTTAAAAGTTGTTACATAGTAGTAAAATTTGTAACTGACCTTTTTAGTGCCTGTACATTCTTCGTGCCCCTCTTTATTAAAACGGGAAAAATATAAATTTATTTGTATCATTAAAAACCTACCCAAACCCTATTCTATAACCTTTTCGGATTCTATAGTTATACGTGTTGTACTCTTATAATATCGTAATTAATTTGTAAACAATCTAATTGCTACAAGTTTTGTTTCAGGAGAGTCTGCAGTCATCGCAATGGACGTCACCTTCCAACTGGCCAGACCTCCTCCGCGTCCGATCCTGTCGGGTAACAGATATGTGGATAAAATAATCGAAAGGCCTTTTTTTGATGACGTTTTCCCAAGAAACGTGACAGCTATTGTCGGGCAGTCGTCTATTTTAAACTGTAGAATTAAACATCTAGGAGATAGGACGGTATGTTTTATATAGAACAATTAGTACATAGATTACTAATTTTTGTACAGTTTTAAAATTATGCTATTTCATGAATTTATACAAATCTGGTCTGTGGTTTGATCTTGCGTTTCATCTAGCCTATTTAAGGGTTACTTGTGTCAAAAGTTATTCAGACTTTTGTTATTTGAACATATCTCAAAAACCAAAATGTTCGTAATCTTCTGTTTATTTAGTGAGTGGTTTGGAATGCAATCGATGATAAATTTCAACACAGTGAATCAAATTCTTTCTCAGGTTTGGATATTACTTTCTCCACCCTATACGTAGTATATGGAGAAAGTATTGTTTTCGTAAAAATTTTCGAATTTGAATTTTTAGTTGAATTATCTGTTTTGGTGCTCCCAGAACCCCAAAAAAATTTTTAGTGCAATTATCTGTGTTGGTGCTCCCTGAACCCAAACATATTTTTAGTGGAATTTTTGTTTTGGTGCTCACTGAACCCAAAAAAGTGTTTTTAGAGTGGTGTCTGTCTGTAAGTCTGTCTGTATATATACACGACCAGAGAGGACACTATTGGTCCGATTTTCATGAAATTTGGTATGTAGGTACTAAACCCTAATATCTCCAGGCGTTTTTTTCATTTTTTGGAATTTTTAATTTTAAGGGTAATTTACCCCTAAAAACCCATAAAAAACGACAAAAATGCAAATTTCTCAAAAACGGCTCTAGCGATTTTGATCAAATTTTCAGCATTTATAGTGCTTAAGATGCCAAACAAAATGACACCACCCGCTTTTATCAAAACTTCGGCGTTTTATAATTATGGGGAAATGTTTATAATTACAAACAAACAAACAAGTTTGTGTTGTCAATCTCGCATCGCGGCGGCGGCCGCACGGGGTAGCGAGCACGGCCAGTAATTCAAAGGTCGCGCGATCGAATCCCGCCTGTGACAATAATTTTTTTATACAATTGACGTAGGTAGAATATTATTTTATTGTTTTGTTCTAAAAAGTAGTAAATAAAATGATTAAAAACAATATTATTTTGACTAGGCTACAGTAAGTTGGGAGAAAGTTTGTGTCAGTTAACTGATACCGTTTATTTAAAGACGTTTACCAATGATGCAATGTATTTTTGTAATAACTAATAATATGTTTATTTGTATACTTATTAGTTACTGGGGGCTCTGCCCCTACTCGCTTCACTCGCCAAGCCCTGCGATGACATATGGTGAAGCCAATGCAAACACATTATTGTATATTGCGTTATTTTTACGGAAATGATGATTGATTGATTGATTAGGACAGAATCAATTGGATATAAGTTGGGTGGCGTGGGGTAGTTGTGAACTGAACAAAATGTAAGACAGAGGTAGAAATATACACGCCCTATCTCCAATATTTCTTCACAAAATCCCTAATTTTGTTCATAACTTTTACATTTTTTAATAGGATTTTTACGGTAATGATTGATTAGGACAGAGGCACTTGTATCTAAGTTTGGTGGTGGAGGTAGCTGTGACCTGTACATAATGTAAGCCATAGCTCGTAATAGACACGCAATATCCCCAACATTTGTCCACAAAATCCATAATTTAGTACATAACTTTAAAATTTTTTATTAGGAATTTTAGATATTTTTGGAATTAAAAGTAGCCTAAAATATTCTCTGAAAAGTCCTCTACATGTTAATGAAATTTTCGTCAAAATCGATTCAGCCATTCCACAGATTAGCCCGGACAAACAGATAGACAGACAGACAGACAACAAATGTATAAATGTTTGTTTAGGTTTTGGTAATGTGTGAACCATATGAGCTTAGAAAAAAATATATATTTTGAAATCACAGACAGAGACTTAAATTTTATTTATGTGTGTAGATTGAAATTATTAGCGAATTGCCATAGGAAAGCTGCGCTATTGCAGTAGTGAATCTTATGGTGAGACTTAAGGTCAGGGGTGGACAATGAGCACCGATTATGGCGCCCAGAACAAGTTTTGGGGTGTCATAAAAAATGTGTCTTTATATTCGGACTCTAACTAAACGGCCGCATTCTAAGTCGCTCGGACGAGTTCATTGGTCAAAAATCCAACATCTGGAAGCACATTTTTGACCGGAAGTAACCATTTTCTTTGAGATTATTTATACTCTAATGAAATTTTGTGGTTGTATCTAAATAAATAAATATAGCAGATCATTCTGCACATTTTGTTTTTTTACCCGACCTTAAAATGTAACATACTATAAAATTACCAGGTTAAAATCTTCGCAGGGATTTTACCGTGAGGGCAGCTTCTGATGATGCCGTCGGCTGGGAAGCAAACTAGCGAAGCTAGTTCATCCGCTGCGAGCGAAACGAAGCAGCGCGTGTGCCTGAGTTGGAGAGGTGCAAACAAATTATACTAATATATTTCGTACACGTAGGCAGCTATACAGCGTCTTCGTGATTAGACCAATTTCTCAAATAGTTGGTAGAAACCCTAAAACATATAAATTTAATTTAAGAAATTCGCTCAACTCGTGTTAGCGGTTCAGCTGCGTAATCGATTTATTTTATGTTTAGTCCTCCCTGGTTTTTCTACAATACTTCCAGTTATTGGAGTTTAACATTCTAATATTATCTTACAAATTACATTTCTAGTAGATAATTAATTCTAAAAATTATGTCTGCAGTAATAAAAGCCAAAACAAAATTAATGGACCTGGTTACATCTTTACTTTCCAGGTATCGTGGATGCGTAAACGTGACTTGCACATTCTGACGAGCAGTATATTTACATACACAGGGGACGGGAGGTTCGGCGTTATCCACCCCGAGTCTAGCGATGAATGGAACCTAAGGGTGGAATACGTTCAGAAGAGGGATGCTGGGATTTACGAATGTCAAGTCAACACAGAACCTAAAATTAACTTGGCAATCTTGCTGAATGTAGAAGGTAAGTTGTGATGAAACAATTCCCAACTGAATTGTTTTAATCTCTTGCGTTTAACACTGAATTTAGGATATACTATTTCAGCCCTTTTCCTTGTTATTTATCTATGTTTTCGTCTGTTCAGACCCGGGATCCTCAGGATCAATTCAAAGGCCTGCAAGCTCCAAACAAGGTTAACAAGTCTTTCTTCTTTCTTTATTTTTCTGTCTTTCTTTCTCACACTTGCTACTCTATTCTCACAGCTCAGCATGGCTTCTGATATCGCTGTATTATCGTACTATGCAGTAATTACTTGATTGCTTTTCCAATAAATCACGAAGTATTTATAGTTTATTATTTATACTTAACATTGAGCTTCATATTAAATACTCAAATTTTATTTGCAATCTTTAAATTAATTGCAACTTTCATATGGTCAACGACAGGTAAATATTTGTTGTATTCTTTATTTATATAATGATTTATTACTCTTTCATTACTAATATTTGTGTGTTTTATTATTATTTTAAAATGATTGTTTTCTTATCAGAGTTTGGTATTTATTAAGATTTTCATATTGGTAAGTATAAATGAATAAATGAATGAATTGACTTAATTCATTTTTAGTCCTCACTTGCACACAATCCCAATTTGTAAAACTTAAGTATTGAAACTAGGTGTCGTGGTGGTGATTAAATAGATAGCTAGATTTTGTTAAATACTTTTCCAAAAACAATATGACTGGATTTTTTGTTATACTTCCAAAAATAAAAAAGTTTTGGCAATACATTTTTTGGAAAGGACGTAAAAAATATACATTAGTCAGATTAATAATTTTGTAACAACTGGGCAACTCCAAATAGCATTTTAGGAAGAGATATTGGGATGATGGAAGTAAAAGAAATCCAAAATATGTACCTAAATTATTTAAAATATATTTACATATTGTAATACGTTTTCTATAACAATAAAAATGGTGGGTTTTGTTATTTTAAAACATTTTAATGTAAGCACAAAACATTACAATTATTTCTTTTCTCTAGGGGTTCCTGGGTCTAGCTGTATAAATATGCAATTATACTATATCTTATATATTTATCAATAAAATCTTATCTACTAATTTCTTTATAGTCCAATACAAAATATTTAATTAATTTGAGTTAACAATTTAGGATCAAAATTGTTAGTTAAAAAGTGTTTAGTCGAAGTTCAAATTTAGATTATTCATCTTCAAAATGGAAACTAATTATGGTTAGATATTACCTTGAAATTTTATGCTTGATTCAATTTGAAGCGTTGATTACAAAAACAGCACTTGTCAAACAAACAAAACAAAAAATAGGGAAAAATAGGGATATAGGGAATTTTCATTTCACGCCCAACCTGTGTGTGGATGTTTTGCATTAGTTATTTCTCGCAAAAACAACACAAGTCCTCTGTATAAAGGTGAAAATAGTAAGATTCCACAAAAACAACACTTGTCAATAATGGTTTCTTACAAAACAATCTGATGTCTGATTGTTTAAAGACTAAATAAGAAGATTGTTTATGTAAATTAATAATTTTATATGTACTATATACATTGAATTTATTGTTTATGGAACAGAAATAAAACATATTCAAAATGAGGTATTCATATTATTTTTCAAAAATGTCCACAAAAACAGCACTTATCAAATATATTTTATTGTGTAACTGCTAACATATCAAATATATTTTATTGTGTAACTGCTAACATAATAAAAATGAAAAGTATACTAAATATACGCGCTAACAACATGTATATTTATGGTAAAAAAATACGGCTTTCATACAAACTCATGATATACAGTTTTTTGTATTTCCTGACAATTAAGTTTTTTCGACAAGTGCTGTTTTTGTAATCAATGCCTTAATTTTATTGTATGATGATTTTATAACATTATTTTTTATCTCATTCGTTAACTTACAGTTTAAAAAAATATTTTTATACCTTTTTATAATTAATTGCTTGCTTTAATTTGATTACAGTTTCACTGCTATTGTTACAAATTAAAAGCATTAATCTGGTTGCTAAGGGATTTGCTATAAAACTGAGTAAAGAAATGTTTCGATCCCCGAGACCTACAATTGAAACACTGCCTGTTATGACCTGTTATGCACTTTTTGTACTATCTTGTTTGCCTCTGTGCTGAATTGTTTTTTGTATTTAAAATATGTAGATAACTTTTATATACTGTCCGGAATGTCGTAATATTAGTAATTTTATCTTTATTTGATTAAATATCCTCTTTAGGATTTGTTATATTAATAGTTTATTCAAAAAGTTAAATTTATATGGCCATAATCTCTTATTCATTTCAAACGGAACACAAAATTAATGGCCGTTCTGTCTCGTAGTTCATTCCTTTGTTCAGTCATATTAAACGCTGTAAACACTTCACTTTTACAGATTTTAACATTTATTTCACATGTCACTAATTACCATTTTGTTGATTAAATAAGTACATGATGTTTTGTTCTATACTAAAACAAGTGACATTTTATATGCGTTAAAAGAATAGTCTTGTTACAATGACATTTGTTTTTTATCTATCTTAAAAAGGTGGGTTTAGCTTATTTAGTAACTACTATACACATTTCTAATTATTAATAACAATTAATTTTAGTATTGTCTTGTATTTATAACCAGACCCTCATAGACCACTACATTATATCAAATTTAGGCTAGTACAGTATTCAGTTAACGTAAGAAAATGTTACAATACTGTATATATATGTATATTTATTTACATACCTTGACTATATTTATTTGTTTTCAATTTTGTTTTCAATAGTGTAACAAAGGAAATTTGGTATATAATATTAGGCTTATAATATGAGAAGGATATAATATAAAAGGAAGTGCTTGTAGAATAGTATAGTAGGTACTACTGAATAATAAAAATGGATCAGCTGATAGATATGTAAAAGAAGAAAAAATGGTTAGAAAAAAGAGAAAAAAAGGATGGAAGGGTTTTGTTAAAAAAAAAATTTTAAAGAAAGGTGGGCAAGAAAAGAAAATATAACTTGGTATAGCTCTACTGTAAATTGTATTTTATAGAAAAGAAATTTTAGAGAGACATAATAATGACATTACAATGAATTGAAGGAGGTATGAGTATATAATTGAAGACTAATATGGATGGTTACATAATTTGAACTAAGCCTAGAATAAGAAAAAATATAAGGTAGTAAGGTGTTATATTTTGTGAGTAATTTATAATCTAAATTTAAATAAAATAAACTTATTTTGATAGAAGGAATTCAAATGTTAACATATTACATTTAATATATGTGACAAAATTAAATTATAAATATAAGTATAAGTTATTTTTTGATTTAAACTTCTATTTAGGTTAGGCCTAGGCCTATAGAGCAATTTTAAGTAAAGTATTCAGCCTTGAACCAGAAAACCGAGAAAAAAGAACTTGTGTGTATTATGTAAATATAAATATGTGAACAATAAATAATGTATAACCCATAACGATTTAATTAGTTATAAAACATTTTTGAATAATTACAATACTTAATATGCCTTCAAGATGGCTTTGTTTAAAACTCATCAGAAAAAGTTACCAAAATGGACAAATATACGAGAGTAATGATTATTTACAGAACAAAAACATATTGTAGCAAATCATATTGGTAAAACATTTTCAAGCCTAACGCGCTTGTGCATTTCACTGGCTTAGTTTCAGTTTTTAAATTATAGAATACTAGCTGACCCGTGCGAAGCAATCGCATTCTAACTCACTTAAATCCCACTTAGTTAAAGTACACACCGTATATTTAGTATCTTATAGTGCGTATACTGCATATTAGTGCGTCATAGGCATAAGTGAGGGTTGAAGTAAAGAATAGATGTGTTTAACCACGCTTACAATTAATTAAAAATAGCAATGTAGTGGCGTAACGGCAGCTCTCCAGCTGGGTATTGTTATCATCAGTGTTGCCAACGCCAGGAAAATATCCCTACAACTTACTTGACCTTACATCACTGTTACTTTCGGATTCTTTTTTTTTTGTATTTTTTCGTATAATCGTATTTTGTATATTTTTCTGCTGTTGCGGTTAAGAAAAGCTTTAAAATGATGCCTCATTCATGTAATTTGATGAAGTATTAAGGAAGTTATGCCGTTCCGACAAAAAAATGGCCTTGAGAAATAATATATGTGATGTTTGACTATACGTTATCTTCCACAGTTATTTTTCAGAAATTGTATGGTGGTAATTAAAAAACTATTTAGCAGCCGTTACACCAAATCCGCCGCGAAACATACGATGTACGTCGTGTACAAAACGTATTCTTATTGTTTGTGCCTCTAGACATTCCACTGGTTCCGTCAAATCGACGAATCCACCTGTCTCGGGAGAATGGAAGTACTTGCCAATATTCTACTGATTTGAATGACAGTAAAATATACAAAAATATTAATTTTTTAAATTCGGTCAACTTACGTCAGCGGTTCAGTTGAGCGATAGAGTTAATTGTAATTCTTATCCTAATTAAGACATCGCCTTGGATCGCACAATTAACAATCCTTCCAATCTATTAATTGTTTTAATAGGACTGTCAATAATACTTTTGTATTTGGATAAACTAATAGAACTCCGATCCAATGCAATATTTCAATCCACTGGAAATTCGACCATAGTGGCGCGATCTATGGGGGAAAAGACGGAAGCGGTGTGTAACACCAATGCTACCAATGATTTCTCCCTAGCGCTACCTCGCAGTGCGATCATGCAATATTTTCCCGACAACCTTTTTTTCGGCACACAGCCGCCGAATGCATGCATGATCTATTTTATTATTCATGATCTATGATAATACTAACAACTTTTAACAACTATTTCGTATTAAAATTTGTAAGTTTTGGACCACAAATAGAATATTTAAAAAACTAATATAAATTTCGGAAGATAACGGCATTCTGAACGTTAGAAAGGTTATAAAAATATATTTTATAAATTTATTTTGCAGTATTCTATACTAATATTATAAAGAGGTAAAGTTTGTTTTTGTGTTTGTTTGTATGTAGGGGGTAACCTCTGGCACTACAGAACCGATTGAAAAAATAGTTTTACTAATAAAAAGCTACACTATCCCTGAGTAACATAGGCTATAATTCATTTCGATAAAAATTTTTTTAATTTCAATATTTGTAAATTTAGTCGGAAAAATTCTTAGGTTAGGCCTAGAATGATAAACCAACACATGTATTTACATTTATTACCATAGCAACCAATTGAATAAAATAACAGATAATGTAGTTATTGCTCTAATATTTCCATTAACAGCTGATTTCAAAATTTGAAGCAATTATTTTTGTATTTCTAGCTTTTAGGTTAGGGTTTTAAAGTGTAGACCTGAGCCTTGCTGGTTCTTTTAACCATTATTATAATTGCTGTTATAACATATAAGAAATAATTAAATTTAACATTATGTACCATCTTAGTTTTGAGGTAATTATTAATCCTACACTTTATTATAAATAACACATAACATAGGCCTACTTTTTTAGAAGGTTCCATTGGGGGTTGGCGTGCGAAGCACGCAGGGGTCTCCCCTAGTCCTTTATAAATTGCAATATTTCATACGTAAGCCTAATGTGTTTATTATTACTGTCTAATAACTGTAGTTAAATCATACAAATTATAGTTTTAGTCAGTCCTAACGTTATTTCAACAGATAATTTTGTTTTCTAGCTGCCCAAGCTGACATTTTGGGGCCCGAAGACGTGTACGTCAAAAAAGGCAGCACGATCAGCCTAACATGTTCAGTGAACATCCATTCCTCGCCGCCTGGTTCTGTGTTGTGGTATCTAGACTCGAACGTTGTCGATTTCGACTCGCCAAGAGGAGGCATATCCTTAGAGACAGAGAAGACGGAAGCAGGAACGACCAGTAAACTGTTGGTAACCAAAGCCGTCCTTGGTGATACCGGTAACTATACTTGCGTGCCATCGAATGCCAACGCAGCCAGTGTCTACGTCCATGTCCTGAATGGTAAGTGAGCCAGACTTAGTACATTCTGTGCGTGACTGTGCAGTATTTACTAAATAAACAAATATTTAACTTAGTAATTTCTTATCTTCATCAAACTTTTCTTCAGAGGCGGGTATACTTAAGTGTACCTGGGGGATATAGTTAGGACTGGACTGAAATATATATGTTTATTTGCTGAGAGGAATTGTGAAGAATTTCAAATAAAAAAATATAATGAACTCCTATAAAAGCGAGTGTACGTCGTGAGTAGTCTAACAATATAACAGCTGATTTCACCCTCATCTATAATACTTAAACAATACTTAGCAATACCTTTTGGGTAATGTTTACAACTTCAATCTAACAAATAATGGTCTTGTAAAGTTGATTTTTAAATATGAGTTATAGAACCAATGTAGGCTGAAAACCATTTAAGATTTGCTTTGAGGCTATAAAATGAATATAATCTTTTATTTATCTATACTTAATATTATAAAGAAGTCAAATTTGTTTGTACGTAGGGGGTAATATCTAGAACTACTGAACCGATTGAAAAAATAGTTTTACTAATAAAAGGCTACACTACTCCTGAGTAACATAAGCTAGAATTAATTTTGATTTAAGGGAAGAAACAACTCCTAAAACTATAAATATGAATTGTTATACGTTCCTTAAAATTAGAGAGCTGAAATTTCGTACATGTATTTCTTACAACATACAAAGAAAAAGTAAGCAAGATTTGCATTTTGTCGCTTGCTGCTTAGGGGTGAAATAACAACACCTAAAACAATACAAATTAATCTCACTATCTACTGAACCGATTGAAAAAATAGTTTTACTAATAAAAGGCTACACTACCCCTGAGTAACATAGGCTAGAATTAATTTTGATTTAAGGGATGAAACAACCCCTAAAACAATAAATTTTAATTTTTATACTTTTCTTAAAGCTATAGAGCTGAAATTTTGTACATTTATTTCTTACAAGATGAATAGAAAAAGTAAACTAGATTTGCATTTTGACGCATGCTGCTAAGGGGTGAAAATGTGATAACAACCCCTAAAAAATACAAATTAATTGTTATATTTTCCATAAATTTAGTTAGCTGCAAATTTGTACATTTATTTCTTACAAGATACATAGAAAAAGTATAGTAAATTTACATTTTGTCGCGTGCTCCTGAGGGATGAAAATGTAGTAACAACCCTATAAAAAATGTTGATCGTTGTACTTTCCTTAAAGATAGATAATAAGCCCTTAATTAATTAAGGAATTTAAAAATAAGAATCCACTATGTTACATCTTAATTAAAAATAAATAAGACATATTAGAATTTAATAGTAGGCCTATTTATATAAAATAACCTGTTTGAATTTGCTTCGACGTGAGCCACCGCGGGAGTTGGCGAGCGAAGCGAGCAGGGGGTGGAGCCCTCTAGTCATAAATAAATTTATATTACCTTGTTCCGGTACGTCACGCTAATCCACTGTTGATTTCGACCTGCGTGAGCCCTTCATAAGATCATATAAGGTTTTATTAGCGAATTTCCATAGGAAAAATGAGCTATTGCAGTGGCCCTTATGGTGAGACCCAAGGTCGGGAGTAGCAAATGAGCACCGATCATGGTCCCCAGAACACGTTTTGGGGTGTCATTAAAATTCATATATATATATGTATATATATATGTATATATTGCAACGACGCACGAGTTGCACGACGCTGGGGGAGGAAGTTTGTTTTCCTTTTGTCCCCACGTTGCGACGTCAACCCTGCAACGACAGACCTTTTTTATGACGTTCGGGAGCCACCTCTGCAATGTAGCCCCGACGCTATTGTCTGTCTGTAGGATTTCCCTACTTTGTTACAGAATAAAGAGATTATATCACCTACTGGAAGTTTAAGGCAAATTAATTTTAATAGCCTAGGTGATATAACTCTGGTTAAGATAACTATGCCTATAGTCACCTTAAATAAAAATATTTTATTAAATTCCTTCCAGTTATTCAAGTTACTATTAACTTTAAATTTGCTCAGCTCAGTAATTAATATTATATTTATTTGACAATCTCCGAGGAGTGAGAACAGTGGAACTTTACCTAGAATAATTAAATTATTTGTGCTTTGTGAAATTTCGTTGGAAATGCCAACTTTGCGTTTCCGCCCTTCAATATTGATCATACACTGAAAACAACTTATCATATAGGATATTTAGATAATAGGAATCTCTTGAACAAGGTAAATTAATTATATTAATTGAAATCAAAAGAAAATTTATTCAATAAAAAACTCAAAATACTCTGTGGTTCTTTCCACTACAAAAACATAA
>JAGFPH010001892.1:0-17212 GCA_018207615.1 Philaenus spumarius
CTTGACAGCACCAACCATCAAACGCGGGAAAAAATATTTTCTCGGACTGTTAAATGGAGGGGGAACAAGAGTGATCATATTCCCCACAGTGCTCATATTACCCCTACTTACCCTATTAGATATTTATTTTGTCCATACTTATTTGTGGTAGCCTAACTGGATTGTTTATAAATATATATATTTACCTTTACGATCTGTCTAACAATCCTGATTTTTCGTCGTCTTTAAATGACGGCCGTTTCGACTATTTTTTCAGTCATTTTCAAATTTCAGCTGTTCGCACACTGGGAACTTTGTCACAAATAAAAACATTTATACACACATGACACTTAATGTACATTACAGACATATATAGATTAAAAACACATTTGAACCGCGGCATAAGACATTCGGCACATGTTACCGTGTTCAGTTAACACGGAGTTCTAAATCAGGATTGTTAGACAGATCGTAAAGGTAAATATATATATTTATTTTTTTTTTTTTAATCAGTGAATATCACAGGAGTGATGTGCATTAAATAAGATATATAGATATGATGTATCAAATATATTGAAATAGGTATAAATTACCTCTGTTACACTGTCAAACAAATTATTAGTCACAACAAATAATCAAGGATTGGATAGATAGTGAAACAGATAATTTATACCTATTTCAATATTTGTTATCATTTCCAGTACGGAAGCTTACATAATGAAGAAAAAAATATAGAAATTATATATAATTTATTTTCATGTCAATATGAAATGTCTTGTAATATGTGTATGTTATACACAATTAACTGAGGTACCTACATTTAATAGCTGATTGATATCCAGAGATATCTATTTCATTTTCTGCTGGAATCAAAGATATTTATTGGATGTCGATTAGATAGCTGATGGATATCTATTTCATGTCAATAAATTGTCAAATATATCCATTGGATGTGCAATAGATAGCTGATGGATATCTATTTCATGCCAGTAAATTGTCAAATATATCCATTGGATGAGCAATAGATATCTGATGGATATCTATTTCATGCCAGTAAATTGTCAAATATATCCATTGGATGTTCAATAGATAGCTGATGGATATCTATTTAATTTTTTATATAAATGGAATGTCACAGATATCCATTGGATGTCCATTAGATAGCTGATGGACATCTATATTATGTCTCAGATCAATAGAATGTTACAGATATCCATTAGATAACTCATGGATATCTTTTTTGCTCTTTACGTCAATAGGATGTCCAATAGCTAAGCTACGGATGTCCATAGATATCTACTCTGGATATCTGTAGATATCCACTATGGATATCCACAGCCATGGATATTAGAGGACATTACTCCATCCAATGGATATACATTGGATGTATACGGATATCCACCGGATATCGTAGATATCCAACACGGATATCCATATGGATATACATTAGATATGCTTGCGCTGTGTGGGTCGTGTTCGCCGACTTGTCAAAATTATTGAGGTCGCACAACTAGAAATTAGCGGTAATGAGTTTGTTCGAAGATGGCACACTTGATGCCGCGACACTTAATTGGCTAAATTAACAAACATATCCTTAAAAATAATTGCAAAATAAAGCGCACGTAGATTTTAGCAATGGGTTCCTACTGATTCATAGTAGGTTTTAAGTTCGTTCGAATTTGTTTATCCGTTCTAGAAGCTAGTTATTTTTATTTGATATTTTCTCTTCGTTCTTTTACATTAAATCATTTTAACATTGGGGAAGCTCAACTACTCAAACCAAAACAATGAGGGGGTTCTAAACCCCAAGCAGTCGGCTATAGGCACATTCTCCATTTGTTGTGAAAGTCTAAACGTAAATAAATTTTGCTTGGTTTAACACATGAAAAACTTAAGTCTTCTTGTAATTTATTTCGGATCAAATGTATATATATACAGTTCACTTGATATTTAGAACAATACATCCAAGAGCAGTGAATTGTGTTCATTTTGATTTGAAAATTACGTAATATCCACACAAAAGTAGTATAATTCATTAATTTGAAACGTTTAGGCCTAGTTACTCGGGTCGACAAGACAAAAACCTTGTTTTATTCACTAACTCCATGCACTGCAATAAATAATCGTCCTCCTGCCCAGAATCATCCGCAGAATAGCGCAGAATAAATGCATGAACAAAAATAAGATACAATTTATCGACTAGGTTTAAATTTAAAATATTCCAAATGTAAAAAATCCCTTTTGACAAAACTGTCGCTTGAAATATGACTTCCGCCTAAGTTTGAGCAATAACTTTCAATTATTCATGATGCACTCTTATTGATAGATGCGAATAAATCTTTCGACACGGCCTCACAGATTTATTCCAGATTCATTCATCTACTAACATTGTTTCATTCATAAGGCAGAAAGGAAACCATTCATTGTTATATTTATTATTGCTCTTCCATATAAAAATGAAAGTGTGATCGTGCATTACAGCCCTATCTAGCGGCGTATTTCAAGAACTAAATAGTCACTTATTGTTACAGGTAAAGATAGAAAACTTGTTAGTTATGTAAAAATACTTTGAAGAGAGGATGTATAACTATAGTGTGGGTGTAGGTTGGAGTGAAAATTTTAAATTGCCCTTAAGAGTTCTCCAGGAGACAAATTTGAAGGCCAATGCTTTTAATTTAACGTAAATTGACTGCCTTATATAATTTAGGAGGCAAAAGCTGGGTACTTGCTGGGACCATTAAATCTTCTCCCAGCAAGTACCCATATGTAAATCTTCTCCGTGCGAGAGCCTCGCACTCGCACAGCAGGTGTTGAGGGGGTTGAGCCGATATAGTTCCGAGGGAGCAAAATCGATAAGAGTATTCCGAGACCAGCCCCATTTATTTGAGGTGGTATTTGGCCGGGCAATGACCAGTGAGGATTCCCACAATCCATCTAAGGTTGTTCCTACCCATTAATAAAAGCTTCTGTGCTTTTGACTTAGAGAGACAGATAATCATTTTTGCCTGCCTAAGCCCAGGAGTATCGTTCCAATGTGAGGACCAAGTCTTCTCTGTCCAGACTTCAACAACATTTCTCAGATGGCTTTTAGGCCTCCCACAGAAAGGTTCTGGACCAATGAAGGGCTTTTTAGCTCCTATTCTAGCAAGTCTATCTGCTGCCTCATTGTCCTTGATACCTACATGGCCAGGCACCCATTTAAGAGTAACTTCATTGAGCCTAGCCATGTCGTTCACTGCTTTAAAACAGTCCCAAACTAGCCTTGATTCAAAGGCGAATGATTCAAGTGCCTTTAAGGCTGCTTGGCTATCAGATATGATGTCAATCCTACTCCCTTAATCCCTCTTTTGAGGATTTCACGGGCGCAGAGATCAATCGCAACGACCTCCGCCTAAAAGATCGATGGTAAGGATCCCTTAGCCCTAGATAAACTTCACCTAGAACCCACCTAGGACCTAGACTCCTGCACCAACTCCGCTGGCCATTTTGGAGCCATCCATATACCATTCTTGAATGTATCCATGTCCAGCACTACCTGCCTCTTGGAGACCATCTATCTTAACTGTGAAGGAGTGGTCAAAATTTAGTGTCCTTCTCATCACATCAGACACCATAAGGTCCACCTTCGGCCCATGAAGCTCTTACAATATGGTCAGGTGACCTACCAGATCTCCTGGTTTATAGTTATGGGTCCCCATAATCACCAGGGCAGATCTCAACGCAACCCCCTGCACATAAATATGCAGAGGAGGCAGGTTGAGAAGTACCTCCATAGCTGATGTGGGACAAGAGCGCATGGCTCCACAAATCCCTCGGCACGCTAGCCTTTGTAGTTTTTGCAGCCTGTTTTTGGTACCAGTCTGTTTGATCTTCTGCCACCATACCAAGGCCGCATATGTAATAATTGGCCTAATAATGGCAGTGTATGACCATGCAGCCATTTTGGGGGTAATGCCCCATGTTTTACCATAGAGCTGATTACTAGCCCAAATAGCCCTGGTAGCTTTTTATAGAACAGATTCCAACTGAGCATCCCAGAGAAGCCCTCGATCAAGAATTAATCCAAGATACTTAGCCTCCCCTGAAAGCTTCAGTCGGACCCCATTGATAGTTCTATCATCAGTTTCTTTCTTCTGGTGAAGGGGAAAAGTACAGTTTTGGCCAGGTTGATACTTAGGCCCTGCCCCTGACACCAGTTCCAGATCAAATCCAGAACCTTTTGCATGAGCTCTGATATAGTATCGTCATGTTTACCACGGATTACTATCACAAGATCATCAGCATAGCCAATAGCCTCAAAGCCATTGACAGCCAATTTGACCAACAGTTCATCAACTACTAAAGACCACAAGAGAGAGAAATAACACCTCCTTGCGGACAGCCTCTTACAGACCATGTTACTAAAGAGTCATCTTCGTTTTTTACAAAGATTCTTCTTTGAGCAAGCATGGAGCAGATCCAGTTAGCTGCTCTGGGTTCCACCCCCTTTGAGATGGCAGCCCTTTTAATGGACGAGAACGAGGTACTGTCAAATGCCCTTACAATGTCCATAAATGCAAATAAGGCAACTTCTCCACACCTAAGGGTGTGTTCAACCTTACCCACAAGCTCATGAAGTGCAGTAATGGTTGATTTACCAACTTGGTATGCATGTTGGCTGCTATGCAGTGGGTTAACACTTAAGTGAGTACCCCTAATGTGCTGATCCAGCACCTTCTCATACGTTTTTAAAAGAAACGAAGATAGGCTAATTGGTCTAAAGGATCTTGGCAAGTTCATAGCCCTTTGGCCACCCTTCGGGATGAAGACTACTTCCACATCCCTCCAGGAAACAGGAATATAACCTAACTCATAGGTAGCCCTGAAAACCTCTACCAGACTTGGCAGGAGTATATCAAGGCCTTGTTGCAGAAAGGCAGGAAAAATACCATCCCTGCCTGAACATTTAAACGGCTTCAACGAGTTGATAGCCCACTTGACCTTATTAGGCGAGAATATTGTAAGGGAGGCAGTGCTGCCTGATCCCCGCCTTAACCACGAGGAGCCAGGATCAATAGGCACTGCGGTATAACATGTATCAGCAGTACCCAGGAAAATGGGTATCTAAGAGAAGCGCCAAGGAGCCTTTATGATCCCTGGTGTATTCCCCATTATCCGTCTTTAAAAGGCCCATAGGCCTTAGTGTACTTTTGTTTGAGTACCTTTTGCAATCTAGCAGTCACAGGCATCGCCGTGACTCTGTCACAGAATTGTTTCCAAGATCTCCTCTTAGATCTTCTCAACTCTTTATTGTAGGAGGTAAGGGCCATTCTATAAGCTCCCCACTCCTTAGTACGATTAGCGCGATTAAAGAGGCACCTAGCCTCTCTCCTCAACTTACTAAGCGCACTATTCCACCATGGCACCTCTCTTTTAGCCTTGGGGAATGACACAGGACAGCTTGATTATTACTAATTTGAAATGCTGACAAATTGACCAGCAAAGAGCCCAAAATTACAAGTATAAGTACACTCATTTTTTTTTTTTTTTTGTATGAGTGGTAGAGGTAATTGCAGTCAGCTGGATAGAGGCTGGCTTTTCTGGCCTGTAAAGTTTTTGATAAATGAATAGTCAGCGTGTATTCCAACATATCAAAGTGTACAGAAGAGTTTTCTTTGGAAAATAAGGTGAACATTATTGCCAAATGGATTGTGGTCAAGTAGACGTGAATTGGATAATCATCTTCATAGTAAAGTTTCTGTAGACATCCCTGGAAACACCCATCTGTGAACTGATCATTCTATATTTCTCTTACAAAACAAATTATCTCCTACATGAGACTAGTTTCAATGGATTCCTCATACTCAAAAAGACAATAGTTGATCAAAATCATAAAAGCCGTTTTCAAATCATCATCATCACTGGCACTTGAACCAGCTCTGGATCTTGGGCTCCTCCAAAGTTTGTCTCCACTTGTCTTAATCCTGAGCCAATATCCTCTCATTCCGACCTGCGCCCATGTCCATGCCATCACTCCATCTCAGCTTCCGGCTGCCTTACCTCCTTGATCCCTCTGTTTAGGGGCGAGAGAGTCGGACCGCAATTGAAAAATGAAATAAATGACGAATTTATAGTTCATGTTGTTTCCCGCGAGGCCATACATTTACAGATATTAATTAATAGAATTATAATATTCAGACAAGTTAAGTTTACATGGTAAAACCTAACACTTATTAAAACCTAATATCTTAATTCAACATGTAACATAAGTTTAACAATCGTATTTACTCTGTAATCTAAACTTAATTTTTGTTTTTTATACATTAAAATAGTTTTTGTTTTAAGGTTGTTTTCTTATTTAATAATTGTTTAATAGTTTAGAAATAGTTTTGTAATAAAAATGCATTTTTACTATTCAAATATTGTATACAAATTTGTTGAACAGTAATCATAAAAATTTGTGTACTAAAATGCAAAATTATAGACTGAATACATTTTTAACCCTCTGGTAGTCCCTCGCCCTAACAAAGGTGGGTTCGACAATATCATATCGCCCAGATCTTCTAAAGCTCTAGATCCTCACTTGCTAGGATCTTTTACTTTTTTTTTTGTTGGGATTCTTCTCGTTGAAGACAAATCCTGCTCACCTCAAGCTTTCTTCTTATTACCACAGCTTGCTCTCCATGTAGGTTGTACAATTCATTATTAAACCTTCTTCTCCAGATTCCGTTTTCTTAAACTGTTTCGTATATCGTTCCTTTTATATATCAAGTAGTTTCCTTTCAAAGAGTCTGGGCTAATTTCTCGTTCTATGGTCAACACTCTTGTTTCGGAGCAATACATTATTACCGAATTACCGGTAGTATTAAAGTTTTTGTGTGTGTTTTGTCAGCAGGCTTGAAGTGAATAAAATTCTTTTTGCAGGCTGTAATGGCACTTATTAGCCATAGTACGACGAAGAGCGCAGTAAACAACTGGGTCAGGGAAGAGTAATGCCAGAGATTGTGTAGATTATCATACAAAATAAATAACTAATCAAGGCATCAAATACTAAGTTTACCAAATCATTAATCAAGTTAAACCGACAGCAGCTCAAAAGGGCTGTAGGACTTATTACCGGACATGGTCAGTTCAGGAAACATCTAGCAAAAGTAGGAGTCCTGGAAGTCGACTAAAGCTGTCGGCTTTATGATCAGGCCGAAGATTCGCAAGACACATTATAATTGATTTCGGGATTCTGGAGAGCAGAAGAAGGGAACTCTTCGGAACTCAGCAACCAGTGAACGAAGAAGACAGTACTTGTGGAGAAAACCCTGCACCTCACAAGGGGTACAGTCTTCTAACCAGCTAGGAGCGGCATATAGGGGGCACAATAAACCAAGGGATGACATGCACGGAAACCTTTTTCAAGGAGGAGTCCACCCCATAATAATTTAATCTATTAGCTTGCACTAACCTCCTTCGTATCTCATTTTTTATTATATGTAAGTGAACCCAAATAAACAATTTATTCCACCATTTTGTCCATGTAATGATACCATACATTTAGTTTTAGCCTCATCCACTGAGAGTCCCATTTTTATTACTTCTCTTTCCATACATATAAATGTTTCTGTCACAGGGGAAATTGTCCTTTAAACTATATCCATATAGTCCACTTATCACAATCAAGTAATACTTAGAAATACATTTACAATAGATTTTCACAACAATCTCTCCTTGTTTTAGTTTTCCGACTTCAAATTGAATGTATTTAATAAGAATAATTATATAAATAAATGGTAAAAATTTAGTGGTTAAAATAGTATATGATCAATTTAATTTACTGCACAAATTTCTTTTATTGGTAAATGTTATTGTAGGTATTTAAAAATCTAACCGCAATAGAAAAAATTTAGCTGTTTCAGAACTTTTTAGAATCACATTTGATTAAAATATACTAAAGTTTAATGAGAGTATTTTAGGATTGACTAAAGATTTATTTCTCTAACTATATGAATCACATTTTGTAAGGTTAGCATTAGCAATATTGTTTATAAGTATTGATGAATTTTGTGGAAAAAATTTAAGAAAATATTAGGAAAATATCAGCAATCTTTTAAAATGAAACCAAACAAGATCTTCTTAACCAAGTACCACTTATGTAATGTATAATGCAGCATCATACAAAATGTTAAAAATTATGTTAATTGTTTGAAGATTGTCATCAAAATATTTTTCCTGAACCCTGTGACCCCTTGAACCTTGGGGCCAAGGAATAATGTACCCTTTCTCTCCCCCCCCCTCTCCATTGAAAGTTCTAAGCTGTAAGTTTTAGACTAGTGCCACCTGACCCGTTCCTGACTATTTCCTGGCTGGAAAATTTTCAAAAAATAAAAGTGATGGATTGTATTATATATTTTACTCTAATTTGATTATTGCGACTATCAAAACCCTTCCTTGCCTAGGTTACAGGAAAATATTGTTCTGCATACCAACTTAGTACTGCAAACCCATCTGTCAGCTACGCTCATTTGCAGGTGATGGCAATAAATAAACAATTAGCAAATTTCTGTTCGCAGGAAAACTGACCTTCCGCATGCGACCTCAGAAATTACTGAGAATGTTATTAGAAGTTTAAAATTTAAAAAAAAATAACGAAGAACAAGTCATTATTTATACAATTCAGTTTATCCATTTTACAACTTCAAGAAAATCAAAATTTTTGATTTAAGAAATAAAATGAATACTGTTCACCTAAAATTGTTTATTTTTTCCTGATAACAATTTTGTGGCAGTTTAGTTGTCACTTGGTTGACAGATAGAAAAGCGTTACTAGTTTTGTTAAAAACATAGACATGCTGCTTTAGTCATAATTGTAATTAGTCATAAATGGTTAAGACTGCCATTTCCATAGGCAAGGTACTTTGAGTCAACTAGTCAATTTACGGATGAGTCGGCGAAATCCACTCGCCTTTGATTCCTCACTTATTTTACCGGGACCAAGTGGTATCCAAGCTGTCAAGATTAGGACTTTCGTAGCTATAAATAAACAAGTTATTGATTTTTAAGCTATTTCTATATACGGTATATCTTTTTGCAAATAGATATGATGTTAAGAGTGAAGATTTGCATAAAACTGTGCATATACTTACATTTTAATTTCATATATCTATGCATAAAAAAGCCTCAAAACTCACGAATTTACATCAATTTTTTCCATACCCCCACAAACACCCCCGGCATCTCTTTCCTTTCAACTCGTCCACCGCCCCCAAGAGGTTCCCAGGCCGAGCCTGGACCCGTTCATCTACTATTAGGTGCTTAAGTTACAAATATATTTAAAGTGCTACTGCAAGTGTTTGCGTATCATGGTCTGAATGTTGAAAATGAATTACAATTTGCGTATATAAAACACAATGAGCAAGTTACCAGAAATACATGTGATATTGGTAAAGTCCCAGAAGAATAGATGTGTTGTTACATACTTTCAAAATAATTTAAATTATGCAAATAGAATGATCTTCATAAATCTGAATATTTATAAAGGATATATGCAAAACTGTGATCAGTGAGTTCTAGCCACTCTTTGCTATGCACTTCTACTTTTCACATGTTTTATTTGTTTTTACTTTCTCACTATACTGTAGCATAGAGAAAGAATAGTGATCGCAAAAAAAATCGATGTTGAGATTTTTGTGGAAATTTCTGTTTTGGGACCGCCTGAGACAAAATGTCAGTATGTATACAAAGCTAGAGAGAAAACTATTCTATCGATTTCGAACAAATTTGCACCAAACATGTCAATTAGGCCTGCATAGATGCACGAAAAAAGGTTTTGACAAATTTTGAAAAACAACTCCCTCTTTGGCCAAACCCCCCCAAAAAATCAGTTAATATTTTTTTATAAAAAACGGCTATAACGATTTTGATAAAATTTGGCTTAATTCTAGCCCTTAATGTACCCTACCACATGCAAAAAACAGCATATTTCTAAAAATTCTCGTTTAGCTAATAATTATAATAATAACTGATTTTTGGGGGTTTTTTGGCCAAAAAAATGTTTGTTTTTAAAAAATATTTCAAACTTTTTTTCGTGCATCTATACAGTTCTAATTGACATGTTTGGTGCAAATTTGTTCGAAATTGATCGAATAGTTTTCTCTCTAGCTAATAATAATATTTATTAGTTACTCTCGTACTTTAATGTATCCCCTCTCCTGCTTTAAGGCTCTTCTTTACCTTGAAGAAAACTCCCGAGTGTACAGTATGATTTTAATAAAAAGGTCTGACTAAAGCCGCAAAATCGTTGAAACATGCATTCGTAATAACGTGTTTCGGATTCTATTTATAAATTAATAATCTGGGAAACTACTTTAAGTTTTAAAGAAGACTTTATATTTTTTACGTGTTAGCTTAAAATATGGAAATTATTGCTTAAAACTCCCAAAAATGCATTAAAAATAATCAATTTTTAATCAGTTAAACTGTTTATTAAACGGAGTTGCCGTCGATTTCTATCAATTATGAAATATAAGAAAAAAGCACAAAGCCTTTAAGAACATATGTTTCACAACTTTTTAGGCAAAAATAAACAAACAATTAAAAGAATCGTACAAAAGAAAACTATATTAAAATTTTTTTAAATACTATCACAATTTTAAATTAGAAAAGAAAAAAAACTATCAGTTTAAAGCTATTAACAAAAAACATACAAACAGTTTAAAATTCATGTTTTAATTACAAAAATTAATTTTAAAAACTTTAATATTATACACTTTATATTATTATGTGTCCTAATGAAAGGTGCTATCTATTAACAATCTGTTTAACTTACATGACAGATATTACATCTATATATCTAATTCCATAAGCCCAAATTTTACAATGAAATTGTGAGCGAATGGGAGGTGGTAGAAAGCTGGGCGAGGTTTCATTTTAACGGTCTGGACATGAAAATTTAATTTTGGGGGAAAATATTAATTTTTCTTAATTGTGCCCCGAAAATTTGTTACGGAATAAAATAATTCCCATTTAAATAACATGAGAATATATGTAGGAAATCAGGTAATTTTAGTGTTAAAAACAGGTGCAGTTTGATGTGTTTTGTATTGTAGCTGTGTTTTTGTACATATAACCTACATATAGGGGCTATTGCCCCTACAAGTCACTAGTTGTTTATATTTTAATATAAAAGTATAAACAATCATAAAATTAAATTAAATCAACACATTTAATCAGGTAAATACTTCTAATTTCAATATAGTATTATAATGTATATAAATACAAAATTTTACCAAATAGGCATACATTTTTATAAAATCATATCTAAATTTTATAACATTTAAACCATTTGAGATATGGATATAAATAATAATCTATTGAAAATTCAACAAAATAAACATAAATAACATTTTGTTTAATGTTTATAATACGTTTTGTTTACTTAATTAAATCAATGTATTAAATCAGGTAAATACTCTTAACTTGCAAAATATTTGCACGGGTCAGGTAGTAAATATAATATTTTTAATTGTTTTTTATTTCGTATTGGTACCTATATCAAAAGGTTTAAATGTTATAAATCTTATAAAATAGTCAAGCATCATTTTGCAGTCACACTATTTAAAAGAAAAACAATTGAACAAAATTCACTATGTGCAGCAAAGACTTCAACATCCCAAGATGAATTTCCACAGAGCTGCAATAGATTTGAAGGCACTTATAGATTATTTTGTAAATTAAAAGGAAACAATTAATTGTAAAAGAGCCAATGGATGAGGAAAGCAAAGCAGTAAGGACTGTGATGTCAATATCGAGAAGCATCGACCAAGAACTAAAAAAATGCCTGTAGAATGTTCTAAGGATGAATATTTGACACCCAAGAAGAGATGGTTCGAGTAATGAAAAGTACCATTGACCGGCTTTTCACAGAAATGGGATCAAGGTTTATGCGACACAATAAACTGAAAATAAACTTTGGTTTCCTTCTTGACGTTGAAAAACTGTTGCACGGAGAAGACGTTATTTCAATTAAAAATTAGTACACACTTGGGAAATATTTATAAGGCATCAGTGAGTAACTGAATGAAAAATTTTCGGTTGTAGAATGCTACTATCAAGCCGGCCTAGCAAAAATATTTCTAGACCTGAGCATTTGCTTGAATTTATTATTGTTGAATATAGAGATGAAAATGTGTTTAGTAATTTGAGAATAACTGTACAAATATTGTTGACAATTGCGGTATCCATGCTAGCTGTGAGCGTTCGTTGCTTCGTTCAGCAAACTCAAGCTTATCCTTTCTCACTTCTATGTGACAACAAAGACTAAACGATCTGACTCTACTGAGCATTGAAAGTCAAATGACAGAAAAATCTTATTTTGAAAATATAATTAATCAATTTGTTGCAACCAAATCCTGGAAAGTAGATTTTTAAACTTATTGTACCAATATATTTAACAATAACGAGATGAAATATGTTGTAGTTTTATTTTTGCTTTAATTAAATAAGCTCAGATCAAGTTTAATGTAGAGTAAATTGCAGGAGGTTCTGTTGTCTTATGTAAAATTTTAATCTAATTTTATTTCTAAGGTTTTCGCAAGTCATAGTTATGAATATACAGTAAAAATATACTGATAGATTTCTACAACTATTGGAAAAGTTTACTTTGGTTTTATAAATAGAATAAGTAAATTGTGACAAAGTACATTACTAATGAAATACATTGATGTAATTGAATGTACAAACAATTGAAGCTTAGTAACAAACATCTTTGACATGATTTAACTTGTGTATTTTTTCAACCCGTAATTTAGATTCGTTTTGTTCTTTAAGGGGGTGCTACCCCAGATTTTGCCCTAGGCTTCAATTACTCCTTTGAAAATAACCCTCACTTAATCTTTTCAACTATAGCCGATTTAATCACAAAAACTGGCAGTCGATTTAAAGTTCTATGGCACTAAGAAACTTTTCATTTGTTGTGAAAGGCTCCATATTAATATATCTTACACAGTAGTTTCATCACATTACTTTCTTTATACTTCCAATGATATCTGAGTATAAAACTTCATAAATTAGTTCCAACTTAATTTTGGATGATTTTGCTTATCAATGTATTGTTGTGCTTGCTAGTAGTGATATGTGACTTGCTACAGTGGCGTATATAGATCATATCTTTGGGAGGGGGTTAGGGGCAGGACCAATGTTAAGTTAGGTAATGTGGTATTGAAGTAATGACACTCAATGTTTTTAGATTAATTTTGACGGCTAAATTCAGACGGTTAATTAGCACTAGATTCTTTTAATATTGTTTTTAAAAGGGCTTAAATAAAGTGAATGTTTGACAACATACAAAAATGGTTTATTAAGCCTAGTCCACACTTACAAACATGTTTGCGGAATCATTGTTTGCAAACAGTTAGCCAATTGTTTTTGTGTTTCTCATTTGTTTGCCGGATGTTTTCAAAATGTTTGCAAACAAATATGACAAACATTTAACTTGTTTCAGTAGACAAAAAACACTGTTTTCTGTTTCCCAAACCAAATGGAAAACACGTAAACATGTAGACCAAGCAAAGTATTGAAAAATAAATAAATTTATGCCTACAGCTCCGATTTGGATGCAGTTTTCTGCATAGTGTTCAGAAAAATACCAGGAACAACATTTACATACGACCAGTTTCGGGAGAAAGCGGAAATGAATCGCGAGTGCTTAAAGTGCTTCTTAAATTGCATAATTTTTTCTATACCTTTAGAAATGGATGAAATGTCGTGAAAATTGGTACTCAGGGGTTTTTGGGGATACTGATTTCATTTCTGGCCATGCGAAATGCTCCCAGTGCGCCGGGGGTGGGGGGGGGGCAAAATTTGTGACAGAGACTTGAAAATTACCTCTCGGGGGTTTTTTTGGGGGCTGTTCTCATTTCTGACCATGCGAAATGCCTCCGGTGCACCGGGGGAGGGGGGAGGGAGAGGGCAATGTGCATAATATTTCATGAAAGGAGAATTTTAAGTATCATAGGAGAAACTTGTATTTAAAAGAAATCATTTTGATATCTTGTTAAATAAATATCCACATTGTTAATCAAAAGTAGTGGGTTATTTATTGAATTGTTAATAAAATAGAGTAATAGTAGTTCCTTTATAACATAGACACCACTTATGAATGTTCACGATGTTTTCCAGAATATTTTCAAATGTTTAAACACTGAATTTTGGGCAACCAATTGATTTTCAACTAGTCAGAATTGAAATCAGTGCCCCAAAAAAATCCGATAGGAATTCTTCAATTCTATTTCTCAACTTCACAAATTCCCCCTCCCCCTCAATCGCCCCCAGGTGCACCGGGGACCTGTCACATGGTCATTATTGAAATCAGAGCCCCCAAAACCACCGAGAGGAAATTTTCAAGTCTCCGTCGCAATTTCACAAATTTTCCACCATCGCCCCCAAAGACCCTCCCACCGGTGTACCAGGAGCATTTCGTATGGTCAGAAATGAGATCAGCGCCCCTAAAAAGCCCCGAGAGGAAATTTTCAAGTCTTTGTTGCAACTTTACAAATTCCCCCGAGCCTCCCTCCCCCGGTGCACTGGGGGCATTTCGTAAGGTCAGAAATGAGATCAGCGCTCCCAAAAACCCCCAAGTACCGATTTTTGCGGCTTTTCATTCATTTTTAGAGGTATAAAAAAAATTATGCACTTTATGCACCCGCGATGCATTTCCGCTTTCTCCGGAAACTGGTCATACGTAATACGGACCTTCTTCAAGAAATCTGCGACTCCACCATCGCCTTCTCCTAGGTAAGCTAACCTCATTGTGTCGAATTAAATATAAACTAGCACAAGCTAGAAGAACGTCTTCTTCAGTCAACATCTCGAGAAACACTGCCTAGCTAGTGTGGACACAAAACAATGACAAACATTTGTTTGCGAACAGTTTGCATACAGTTGTGAAACAATTTGAAAAGTATAGACAAACATGAAACAACAAACCGTTTCTTGTTTCTTGTTTGTAAGTGTACTTTATAAATTATTAAATTAACAATACAGTGAATATAGTTATAAAAATTAGCTTGATTTCCTAAATCGACTAAAGAGTTTAACAATGGTTACAAAACAAAGCCCAGTTTTATTGATGCGCTTGAAAACTTATCAAGAACTTCCTCGTCACTAACTGTAATGTCCCTGTGGATAGAAAGTAATGCCAGCCCGTTAAGCCTACTTTCAGATGTGCTGTTCCTTAAGTACGTCTTCATTCTTCTCAGGCTGGAGCAAGTTCTTTCCACGGTAGCAACAGAAACAGGAATAACTGCTAGGAGTTTCAAAAGGGTATAAATTTTAGGAAAGAAAGTCTTCACATTTTGCTAGAGAACCAATAGCAGTTTTCGGAAGATTAACAGGTTTTCCTGGCTCCACTTTTCTTTCCACAACATTTTTTATATTTGTAAAAGTTTACAGCAGCTTCCAATGAACAAAAATCAGTCATAGTACAAAATTGTGGAAAGACGTTTTGTAAGGATGCAACTGTTTCCTTGTGGGATTCAAAGCGCTCCTTCAGTGAGTTACAAAAATCATCCAGGTATGGTATATAAATAGCTCGTCGATAATATTCTTCTTCCGTTGTGTATGGGATATTGTATATGGGGTGATGAGCGCCTGAAGCAGCGACTGGCTGTAGTTAAGTTATCCGCGCATACATAAACGCCTTTAGGTAACAACCCCTTGCTGCGGGCAAAGGACTGAACTGACCGGTGAATTCGTACCAACCAAACCGTTCATTGCTCACTGTCGACGTTGTTCCGCTATAGGGAACGGAGATCCTCTACATTCTCCCTTCAGCGCACGTCAGTGTGAGCAAACATCTAATTACTCCTATGTCCTCAATGTTAAATAAATTAGTTAATTTTTTTCCTCTTTTCGGGGAAGCCCAGGCCTTCTCCCCCCCCTCCCCTATATAAGCCGCTGACTTGCAAAAAGACTTTTAAATACACCATGTTTATTTCTTAGAGCATCATCTTGGTCTTTTTCACTGGCTAATTTTCTTCCATCCCTATGACTTCTCAGTGGCAAGTAGTTTTGAATACAAAATACAATGGTTTTTAAATGATTGGTTTGAGTCCTTTAAAAATCTGTTCAACTGTATCAGCTTTTGTCTTATCTCATGTGAGGGCAACACTTTTTGCAATTGAAAATATATGGTATTTAGTAGACTCGTGATGTTATGCTCTTCTGAGGCTTTTTAAAATTGATTAAAAGGCTTCTTAGCAAGAATCTTCAGAGGTTGAAAATAAATTAACTCTGTAAATTTACACACTCAATAAGCACCTTCTCATTTATTTCTAAATTGTACATATAATTTTTCATTTTATTTCTAAAATTCATTGTTAATTTAACAAATAAATAATTTTTGTTTATTGATTAAAAAGGTATAAGACAATCAATATTGAAATACATATAATTTCTCCGAGCAATTTTACAAAACCTAGTGAAATTCTATTAAAAATTAAACAAAAGATCAGAAAAGCCTAACAATATTATGTTTTGCCAAAAAGTACAAAATTTATGTATATAATTTAACTGTAATTAGCTTGAGTTTATACTGCTCCTACAGATAGTGCCAATTAGGATGGAGCGCAAAGAGGGGGTGTGTAAGTCTCCTACGCCAGCTCCCACCACATTTCCCCTCTCGCGGCGGAATACAGTCAGAGCCGCCTGCCCTACCTAATTCATATCTGATATATAGTCGTGTTGATTGTATACCAACACTTTTTGGTGGTGACTGTACTGAAAACTTACAGTCGAGTACGAGAGGGTAAGACGTTACAGCGCATGCTCAAGTGACGCTTCACGCTACTTGGCACTATCTGTACCAGGGGTTTACTCGTAATGTGCCTTGTGGCCGGATGGAAATCAAACTATTTTGAAAGTCATCCTGCCAAGCCAATGCACGCCTGCAGTTCTCTACACACTAGCATGGCACGTGTGTGTGTATTCCTTAGGCTGGCAAAAGGGTGTCTGGTACTCCCCAGTTGTCCCATTTCGATTCTGAGCTGAGAGACAATGTGGGAGACTTTACTGTTGTTGGATTGCATAGTCACAACTCACTGTAGTGTGGGGATATCCTGAGGTTTTTCGATTGGCGAACATAAAATTCTGAACCAGTGTTGAATGAGTGTGATTCAGGAAGTGGATAATCCAGTGCACCAGTAAACCTCTGGTTCCTGTTCCTACTACTTTTTAATATCAATGACTTAGTGTCTATCAAGTAAGTTTC
>JAGFPH010001892.1:18720-37541 GCA_018207615.1 Philaenus spumarius
TTAACATCTCCTTCTTTTACAACAATTTTTTATCCTTAAAGAATTTACTACAAAACAAATTAACTTAACATCTCCTTCTTTTACAAACAATTTTTTATCCTTAAACAAGTTATTCAAATTTAGTGGGTGGTTTTACGACTCTTCCACTTCTTGTTTTATACAATTGACCATTGTTATTATTATTATTGGAATTGTTATTATTATTTTTATTAGCACCTTGCATTTTAGCTGTGCTTACATTATTGTCTTGTCCGGTTATTATCCTACATTGATCATTAATTGGTGATTTTTCTATATAGTGTTCATCAATGTTACTTTTAAATTGAGGACTATTCTTCGATGGCCTCAAATGATGTGAATTTCTACGCAACACTACGTTGTTCT
The DNA here is from genome assembly GCA_018207615.1 of Philaenus spumarius. Lineage (NCBI taxonomy): Eukaryota > Metazoa > Arthropoda > Insecta > Hemiptera > Aphrophoridae > Philaenus > Philaenus spumarius. Next base: position 19,105 of record JAGFPH010001892.1, read on the forward strand.
CATTTTTAATTATATAAGAACGTGGACTAGTATCTTCTCTTACCACCTGTGCGGGTTCCCATATCCCTATATACTACATTACTAGGAATTTTATATTCTGCTCTAGTTCTTGAATTTTTATTATAGTACAATTCTGATTTTTGTTTAGCTTTTAACAATAATTCTTTTACTTCCTCTTCTATTCGAGGTTTTAAGTTTTTATCATATATTGGAATTTTAGTTCGCAATATTCTACCCATTAGCATTTGAGAAGGTGCTAGTCCCGTACTTTTGACAGGTGTGGTTCTATAATCTAACAGAGCTATCAAAACATCAATTTTAGTCTTACTCCTCTTTAGAATATTCTTTACTATTTGAACTGCTCTTTCAGCCATTCTATTAGACTTAGGGTATCTAGGACTACTATAACAAAATTGAAAATTCATTTCCTTTGCAAAATTTTTAAAACTATAAGAACCAAATGGCATGTTATCGCTACAAACTATTTTAGGGATCCCATGATTTGAGAATATTATTCTTAGCTTTTCAATCACTTCATCAGATTGCATATTTTTTAATTCTAGTAACTCTATCCATTTAGAGTAGTAATCAATCAAAACTATATAAGGTTTACCTTTACATTCTAATAAATCAACTCCAACTTTTTCAAATGGTAAGTTTGGTATTGGATGTGAAAGTAATGGTTCTTTAGTGTTGTTATTCCTATATCTTTCACAAATACTACATTTACTTACATGTTTTTCTATATCTAAATTAATATTCGGCCAATATACTGTTTGACGAGCCCTTAATTTTGTTTTTTCTATTCCCATGTGTGATTCATGTAACAAACTTAATATTTTATTTCTTAGACTTACTGGAACAACTATCCTATGATCTAGAAATACTATGTCATCTTCTACACACAACCTATCTTGCATTTGATAATAAAATTTGATGTTTTCAGGTACATCTTGTTTGTTATCTGGCCAACCCTCTGTAATACTCTTAATTAAGCACTTTAAAGTACTGTCACTTTTAGTTTCATTCCTTATTTCTAATATTCTATCATCAGATACCTGTGCATATTTTGTTAAACTATGTACAACTTCATCTAATTCAGGATCATCAAAAACTTTATCTTTTACATATGATCTGGATAATAAGTCAGCTACATACATTATTAGCTTGCCTGGTAGATATTTTACACTTAATCTATACTTTAATAGTTTAAGACACATTCTTTGCAATCGTGTACTATTTATACTAGATATACTTTTTTTCATTATTGAAACTATTGGCTTATGATCTGTTAGTACTTCAACTTTTCTACCATAGATAAAATTATGAAATTTTTTAGTAGCTTCCACAATACTTAACATTTCTTTCTCACATTGAGAATAATTTTTTTGTGTTTCTGTAAGGCGTCTTGAGCCATAAGCAACAGGTTTACTATCTTGCAATAGTACAAATCCCATCCCGTCCTTAGAACTATCACATTGCAAAACAATTGTTTTGGATTCATCAAAATTACTTAAAACGGGAGCTTTCACTATTATTTGTTTAAGATCGGTTAATTGTTTTTCATGTATTGGCAACCAGCAAAACTCTGTGTTTTTCTTTAGCAAGGCTCTTAATGACCCTGTTAGGTTTGCCATATTAGGGATGAAGTCCCTTAAATAATTAAATAACCCAATTATACACTGTAATTCTTTCTTACACTTAGGACTTTCTACAGCACTAATAGCTTTAACTCGATCTGGGTCTGGACTTTTTCCTGTTTTATTAAACCTGTGTCCCAAATATTTGACTTCATTTACCGGTACTTTATATTGTAATTTACTTTGATTAAATTTAATATTAAGTTTCCTAGCCCTATCAATGACTTGTCTGAGAATTGCATCATGTTCTTTTTCATTTTCCGCTGCTATCAGCAGATCATCAAAGTATATTATTACGCCTTTTAGGTCCCCAAAATTTTTCTCATTATTACTTTGAAAAAATTCAGGACTTATTTTAAGCCCGAAAGGAAGTCTCAAATATCTATAAGTACCAAATGGTGTACTAAAAGCACAATGCTTAGATGATTCTTCATCTAGTTCTATCTGGTAAAATCCCTCTTTTAAATCTAGTACAGTAAAAATATTCTTATTACATAATTTATGTGAAATTTCTTGTAATGATGGAATTAAATGTGGTTTACTTTTAGTGGCTTTATTTAAATCTTGTGGATCTATGCATAACCTAACCTTTCCATCTGGTTTCTCTACTATTACTAAATTACTAACAAAGCTTGTAGGATTCTCATACTTTTTAATTATGCCTTCCTTTTCTAATCTATCTAGACTTTCTTTACCTTTTTTCGCAGCACTAGAGGAATTCGTCTAGGCGGCTTTATCGTTACGCTGACATTAGGTTTTAAGTCTAAATGGCATTTAATATTAAATTTACCTAATCCAGTAAATAATTCTTTGTTTTGATCTATAAACTCATCTTTGTCTACTGTTATGCCTATTTCACTTATTCTACTAATCAATTTAAGTTTAGTACAACTATCTAATCCTAAAATACCAGTATTACATTGTTTAGTGTTCACCACAACAAATTCAATTTTATCACAAGCATTTTTTGTTTTACAGTTCAATACAGTTTTACCTACAGTCTGTATTTTTGTTCCCCCATAAGCTTCTAATATTATTCTGGTAGGTTCTAACCTAACCTTACTCTGTAATTTCTTATATACTTGTAATGGCAATACATTTACTTCAGCCCCTGTATCCAATTTTAATCTTAGTTTAGTCTTATCATTAATAAGTACATTCTCATACCACTGATTTGTCTCCTTATGTCTGTTAATATTTATATTATTTACAACAAAATTTTCAATACTGGCATCTCTATCTAAGTCGTCAGGCATTTTTAGCACCCTAACATTTTTTACTTTACATCCTACAGCAAAATGATTTAGTGTGTTGCACTTATTGCAACGTTTCCCATAAGCAGGACAATTAGCTGGTAAATGTGTCTTACCACACTTTTTACATAAATATGGTACAGTCCTATTTTTAAATTTATTAGTCTTTAAATTACTTTTAGGCTTAGGCCTAGAATCTTCAAAGTGTGGTCCTACCTTCCGGCTTCCTTTATAATCTGTCTTACTTTTTGTCGGCCCTTCTTTCCTTGAAGATTTTTGGTAGACTGTGTTGATTACAGCAGCTTGTGTTCCATCTCGGCCTTGGATGGTCTCTGCTTGGCGTTTTCCTGTCTCTGTCGCCCTACAGATGTGAATTGTCTTTTCCAGGCTTAGGTTGTCTTCTCGCAACATTCTTTCTTGGAGACTACTATCTTCTATACCTAAGATAATTCTATCCCTTAATAGGCTATCAGTTTGATCTCCGAATTCACAAGATTTAATTAACTTCTTTAAATCAGTAAGAAAACTATTTAGTGGTTCACTGTTTTGTTGACACCTAGAATTAAACTTAAACCATTCCACAACAACATTCGTTTTGGGGTTAGCATATTCTTGAAATGAATTAAGCACTTTTTCATAGTCTTTTTTATCGGTTTCTTTTAAATTAAATGTGTCAAATAGATCTACAGCTTCCTCACCTATTACATTAAGTAAAATGGCAGCTTTTACATCAGAGTTTTTAGATTCATGTCCAGCAGCTTTCATGTATATTAAAAAGTTTTGTTTAAATCTTCTGAAGTTTTCTTTTAAATTACCGTCCAATTTTAAAGACGAAGGAGGTTTAAACTCCATTTTATTATACAACACAATTCACTTTTTCACTCGACCACATGCATTTCTTGTTTTAGGTTACCTATAGTCGATTTTTATTTTCATCAACTTCACTTGAACACACTTAAGTTCTTCTTCCTCAGCGCCATGTTATGTTTCTTCTTGACAATGATATGTTTCTTTTAAATAATAACAATTACATATTTTATTATTAAGTTCACTTTATTAAACTGTTAAGAGTGTTAAGATACAACGACCATGTACTGACTCACATCTTACATTTTACAAACATCATTGCATCCGCTCTCTGCAGTGATGCAACCTTTACATATTTAATTCTTTTACTTTACATATACAACAGTCACCAAACACGTTATTGGTTAGTTTGGTTTATATCTTATTAAAGTTAGGTACTAATATTAATTAATAATTCTGAAAATACCAGACTCTAATGACGCATTTATTATGCCGGGTTTTTCAAAATGAATATAGGGTTTTGTAGTATTTATTACATTTAACTTACAATTTTATATAATACATAAAATGAAAGAGCAACTGAAACAGTTTTTCGTACTAGTGTTCAATGTGAGTACCATTCATCACACATTGCGTCGATAGTCGAGTTTATCTCAAACCTTGTTCAGTGTGTCTGGGAGTAATTGTTGCAATAACTGCTTCAATCATGTTTCTGACGTTGGGTAGGTCAGCTGGTAGCGGAGGCACATAAACATGATCCTTTATGAACCCCCAAAGGTAAACATCGCATGGGGTCAGATCGGGTGAACGTGGAGGCCAAGCGAAACAAGCTTTGTCATCCAGCCCCTTGCAGCCAATCCGGAGGGCGGCTACAACGTCGTTTAACCAATCGCAAACTTAGTTATACCAGTGAGGCGGCGCACCATCTGGCTGCCACATAAAATTCTGAGGTTCAGCTTTTTCCAACTAATGCGGGACGACCTAGCGCATATCACGTGTGCAGTTATATGTCCTCTAAATTTCGTTGCGAGGCTTTGTTAAACACCTATAGGAATATAAAAAAAAATTGGTGACATGGTCCAGATCATGATCATTTGGTCACCATATTTAAAAATGGCCGCCAAATTGCCAGATTTTTGTTCAAGTATATCTCCGTACCCAGTGGTCCGATTTGATTTTGTTAAAGTTCATGTTACTCTTTTTTTGAAGGCCAACAAATTTTGTGATTACACATTCTTTGTTGAATCTTGTAGTTTTTGAAGTACAGCATAATTTAGCAATTTTTCGAATCGCGACATCGGTTCAACCTCAATTTCCTTTAGGAAATTTCTTAAAATGGAACAGTGGTGGTTTTTAGGTACAAATAAAAAATTGGATTCAAAGTGCTTGAAAGTACCTATATTTCAAAAATAAAAAAAGGTCTTTTTAATAAGTTGGTGTTTCTAAACAGATAAATCGTAGTGGATAATACTGATACAAATAAATAACATGGTACCAACAAATTAAACTGAATATTGCAAATCTATCAGAAATAAAGACTTAGAAGTATGTATGATGGTTCTTGCATTGGTCCAAAACACTACTTTTACATTTACAAAAGTCGCAGCACATTATTTTCAATATTCTACAGGGACATCCAGTTCCTCTGAAGCACATCTGGCAATTACTGTACATGGCTTGGGAAAATCTTCGCTCATCTGTCACTTGTGGAATTAAAGTACCGTCTTCCTCTATCTAACCACAGTCCAACGGATTGAGTTTCTCAGACGGTTCCAAAGCATGAATCCATTTGTAGCGTTGTCATTACCTTCTTTTAATGTGAAGACGGGTAGATCTTGAGTTAGGGGCCAAATCTTGAAAGTTTGGTAATTTTTGTGATGGAACTGATAGAAATGTAATTTATCCATTGTACCTAAGCTTGAGGCAAGTGCATGAACCAAAAATTCTTTTGCTTTTTACTTTCTCACTATACTATAGTATAGAGAAAGTATAGTGATCGCAAAATAATCGATTTTGTGATTTTTGTGGAAATATCCGTTTTGGGACACCCAGCTGAGTCCAAAAAAGTTGTTTTTACAAAATGTCTGTCTGTATACAAAGCTAGAGAGAAAACTATTCGATCGATTTTGAACAAATTTGCACCAAACATGTCAATTAGGCCTGCATAGATGCACGAAAAAAGGTTTTGAAAAAAAAAAATCTTTTGGCCAAAAAACCCCAAAAAATCAGTTATTTTTTTATAAAAAAACGGCTTTAACGATTTTGATCAAATTTGGCTAATTTGTAGCCCTTAATGTACCCTATCATATGCAAAAAAACCGCATCTTTCTAAAAATTCTCGTTTAGCTAATATTAATAATAGTAACTCATTTTTGGGGGTTTTTTGGTTAAAAAGGGGGTTGTTTTTCATAGATTTTCAAAACCTTTTTTTGAGCATCTATACAGACCTAATTGACATGTTTGGTGCAAATTTGTTCGAATAGTTTTAATAATAATAATATTTATTATTTACTCTTCTACTTTTATGAATCCACTCTCCGACTTCAATAGAATTATAAAGTCACAGTGAATCTGTTTAATAATTTAAATATGTTTGTGAGAAAGTATGTGCCAGTTTCTGGTACCGTATACTTTCCATGTTCTCATTTAGCGGCCCTTGGCCAAACTCTTATAAGAGGTCCGCACATGATTCTGCTGCTTTTAAAACTGCAAACTATGTACTGACTTTTCTTGTAGTGTGCATCCGGTTAAAAAATGAATAGCTGGTAAAGATGTTAAAACAATAATTGGTACTCTGCCTTCAAAGAAGTGAAGCGGAATGTACCGTGATGTTTTTCCTACTCTAAAAGCAATCCAGAGTTTTTTTAGTACTAAGTTTTTCCATTTCTGTAGGTAGTGATAAAGTTTAGTATCAAAAACATCACTATCAGTAGAACAAATAAGAACGTGGCTTACTTTGAAATTAGTCATGTGAGAAAAATGTGTTAGTATCCTGTCATCCGCTTCTTAAGATTCCAAAGTAAGTTCTTCTTCAACAATCTCATTATTTGTAGTAAAATATGTTGCTGACCTTCTTTAAGTAATTCTTGAAGTCTTCCTGCAATGGCACTCAACTCATAACACTTTATGTTTAAGTCTTCCAGTATTTGTATTAGACTTAAGAAAAAATAATATCGATATCTGAATAATGTCATTTATTTGGTGTTGTACTGTAATACTTTGTGCTGGGATCCGACTTGTCTTATTCTGTTCAAAATATGATAATAAACAAAGCTTATGGTATAAATGTCGGATGCAAAAATATTATTTGCATCCGAACAAGTACTTACAGTAATAAAGACTTTATCTTCTCTATCGCGACAGAGATTTATAAGTTTAGTAGCGAATTCTGACTCACTTAACTCTATAAGTTGTCTTCATTTTCTTTGTCGTATCTTTTTGAGAAAACACATTTTTCATAGTCATACTTGGGCACAGAATTTCGTGTAAAGCAATCATTTCGAGGATGATGAACAAATTGAAACATCGCGTTCAGATTCAAGAGAATCATCTACTTCTGCAGCATTAGTAAAGTCGTTATCGGAAATTAAGTAAAGATGTGTGTTGTGCAGTGAATTCAAAGTAATTTGTGTACGGTTTATTATTAAAGTTGTTATTATTTTTGCTTTTCATTTAACAATACTCTACTTTGCTAACATAAGACGAATAACAATTAATTTATGTACCATTTTAATGCCAGTCCTTGGTTATCTATATATATAAAAGGCAAAGCCCTCACTCACTCATCATCACTAATTCTCCCACTTCCCATGAAACTAGAGAGATAAAATTTGGCATGTGTATACTTTGTGATGTAAATAGGAAAACTAAAGAAATTTCATTTTGATATTCAAATTTTTAGGGGTAGTTTTGGGGGTTTCGGGGTAGTTTTGACTGACCACAGTTTCTCAAAAACCATTCCACCTAGGGACTTTAAATTTGGTACAAATATTGCTCTTAGGCACTAGAGGCACACGAAGAACGGATTTTAAAATATTTGGCCTGTAAGGGTTGTAACAACCCCTAAATCAATAAATATTGTTTGTTAAATATCTCAAAAACCTTACCTCCTAGGAACGTGCAATTTGGTACACATATTGCTTATAGGCACTAGAGGTACAATAACAACGGATTTTAAAATATTTGATCTGTAAGGGTTGTAACAACCCCTAAATCAATAAATATTGTTTGTTATATACCTCAAAAACCTTACTTCCTAGGAACATGAAATTTGGTACACATATTGCTTATAGGCACTAGAGGCACAATAAGAACGGATTTTAAAATATTTGGCCTGTAAGGGTTGCAACAACCCCTAACACAATAAATATTGTTTGTTATATATCTCAAAAACCTTACCTGCTAGGAATGTGAAATTTGGTACATGTATTTGCCACAGGAGCAAGAGGTGAACTAAGAAAGAATTTTAAAATAATTTTCCTATAAGGGTTGAAACAACCCCTAAAACAATAAACATTTGTGTTATACATCTCAAAAGTTCTACCTTCTAGGAACGTGAAATTTTAGTGCGCATATTGCTCAAAGGAGCTAGAGGCGCAGTAAGAAAGAATTTTATAGTATTTGAAATTTAAGGGTTGAAACATCCCCTAAAAAGTATTGTTTGCTATAATGTCTTTAAAGCTAGAAAACTAAAATGCAGTACATTTATTTCTTACACGATACATATAAAAAGTAAACCTGTTTTAAATTTTGCGACGTTCCGATAAAGGGTGAAAATGCAATAACAACCCCTAAAACTATAAATATTAATTGAATACAGCCTAGGAACGTGAAATTTGGTACGCATATTGCTCAAAGGAGCTAGAGGCGAACTAAGAAATAATTTTAAAATACTTTCCCTTTAAGGGTTGAAACAACCCCTAAAACAATAAATATTGTTTGTTATACTTTCCTTAAAGCTAGAAGGCAGAAATTTTTTACATTTATTTCTTACAAGATACATATAAAAAATAAACCAGTTTTACATTTTGTCACGTTCTGCTAAGAGAAAATGTAGTAACAACCCCTAAAATTATAAATATTATTTAAATACTGCCTAGGAAAGTGAAATTTATACACATATAGCTCATAGGTGATAAAGGCGCACTAAGAAGGGATTTTAAAATATTTATCTTTTAAGGGTTGAAACAACCCCTAAAACAATAAATATTGTTTGTTACATATGTCAAACACCATATCGCCTAGGAACGTGAAGTTTAGTACACATATTGCTTATAGGCGTTAGAGGAGCGCCAAAAAAAGGATTTTTAAATATTTTCCATTTAATGGTTGAAACAACCCCTAAGCAATAAATAAATAGTGTTTGTTATACTTTTCTTAAAGCTAGAAAGCTGAAATTTTGTATATTTATTTCTTACACGATTCATATAAAAAGTAAACCAGTTTTACATTTCGTTACGCGGTACTAGGGGTGAAAATGTGATACAACCCCTAAAAATTTTGTACATAAATTTCTTACAAGATACACATAAAAAAATAAACCAGTTTTACATTTAATCACGTTCTGCTAAGAGGTGAACATTTAATAACAACCCCTATAACTGTAAATATTAATTTAATACCGCTAAGGAACGTGTATTTGTCAATTAATAAATATTAATTGATATTATTTCCTTAAAGCTAGAGAGCTGAAATTTGGCACTTATAATTTTATGAAAATATTTTGAACTTAAGCTGATCAAAACTAACCCGATCAATGCATTTGCATATTAAAAACGTATCTGGGTGATCTGTAAACAACCAGCTAAGACTATGATTTACCAGTCTGTAGATTTAGTGGTTGAAAAAGAAGACGCTCTTTACTCTGAATTTTTTATTGATTTAATTTATTCAACACACAAACAGTGACAATTTACGGGCAACCAGTGAACAATAAGTACCAAACTAATTGAAAATACATGTTATAATTCATTTTCATGAAATATTACATGAAAGAAAATGAGAGAAAAGTATTACAATTAATTATGAATCATAATGATAATGACGTAGCAAAAAACAAATTCCCTGTAGCGAAGCACGGGTTTTCAGCTAGTAAATATATAAAACTAGTTCTTTTATCATTCCTCAAATACTTGCCTCTCTAGTTCTGCTTAACAAGTTCCATTTATCTTGGTATATTAAACAAAGATTTTGCTCAGAATGTATTGCAAAATCAATTTAAATATTTAATAAATTAATACTCACTTTTCGATATTATTAAAAGTAGAGTATCGTTAAATGAAAAGCAAAAATAATGACAACTTTAATATTAAACCATACAAATTACTTTAAATTCACTGCACAACACACATCTTTACTTAATTTCCGATAACGATTGTACTTCTACAGTGGCACAGATATTCTACCTTCTGATGTATTAGTAAGAAAAATAAAATTGAGACTGGGAAACATAAGTTGAAAAGGGAATCGGCGGCATACGAGCAGTTAGCATGTAGATGCCAGGTCAATGAGTATTATCAGTGCCACAGTCTATTTCAATCAGTCACATTAACATGCTGTTTTAAATTTGTTTAAGCACTTTTAATAAATTAAATTTCTATATTTGGCTTATTTAGTAATTGTCTTTGTAAAAACACTATTTATTTTGCTTATTAATTTAAATTTTTTTCATTTATCAACAAAAATGCTCTTTACTCATAAACCAACTGCTATACAAATTTAAACGTAATAACCTTTTTTTAAACCATTTTGTGGAGTATACTTCCGCTTTTCCCAATTTTCTATCTTAAAATGGTTCTCAAGTTATAAGAGTTTTAGTATACGGCGCCCCTCGCAATATTCCTCCCCTCCCCTTGTGATGTCGACCCAATGGGGGACGACTACATGGCTTTTCAAGATCACTATAGTGCCTATAACAATAATCAGAAATAAAATTACGTCATGCTTCGCATGCATGATCAACGCCCTTCAGATCATGGACTAATAATATACACAGTAATATACTATACACACAAATTAAATTCCATACCAACTTATGCACAAAAAATGGCCTTAGAATGTAAGGTATTAGTGCTCATAAGGATGAACAGGAAGAGAAATTTTGTTTTACACATTCGGCAACTGGAGACTTATCTCAGTCTAAAAATGTAAACCAGAACAGTCGCTTTTAAATATTATAGAAAAAATGAAAGAAAACACGCACATTGGAGGTTAATTAATGCTCAACCATTTTAGTTAGGTACAAACGAAAGAACTACACCCTCCAAAAAATTTAAAAAGATTAATAAAAACCATCGTTATCAAAATATAAAAGAAATTACAATACAAATTAAACATGCAAAATGTTAATTTATCCTAATTCACGTGTGGTTCATTTAATAACAATATTTTTTATATAAAATTTGCATATATTTATGACAAGTTTGAGAATTAAAAAAACAAATTCGTATATGGTGTGAAAAGGAGGCTTTAATTTAGTCTATGGTTTTTATATATTTGAATGAAAACGTATTTTAAATAAAAGATGCAAAACCTTGTAGCCCTCAAATACCTTTATTGCGAGGAACAAGCAAAAACTTTGCAGTTTAATATTATTTTATTTTTAAATATTTATTCACTAGTACTTATAATATAGAGGATTGCAATCGATAAACACCGTCCATTTTATTGCTTATGCATGGTTGGTTTTTTTTAATAACATATATATATATATATATATATTGTAGTAAAAAATTTTGCAAAACATCGTAAGCCGGAAACCAAGTAACCTGTCATATCCCGTCAGATGAAAAGCTACCTCGTCTCTAGCGGAGATTCGAACCCGGGATCTTCTGATCATGAAGATCCCGCGCTATCCACTCGGCTAAGGCTTGCCTTAAAAATATCTGATCAATTTAGTTACTTTACTATCTCTACAAGTATTACATATACAGTACAAGTAAATGTACCTTCATCAGCAACATCTAGGAGTGGTTATAGGAAATTTGCTTGGTTGTTCTTAAGTTTTAATCTGTACAATTTTTATTCGTGAGAGGTTTATGGTGCCTGCATTGAATGTAAGATTTGTTGAGTCTATACAAAAAGTATACATCAGGAAATAATTATCAGATTGACATGAAATTAAGTATGAAGGTATAGAATGACTGTACAAATCCAGTTATGCACATAACTCAATTTAGGCAAAATTGTGGGTTATGAGGTTTTGCATCTTAAGTGGCAATGTCGTTTGTACACATTTGTGACAAAATTTTTATGACGTAAAAAAATTCTCATGTATTACAAAAGAAGACTTAAAGTTAGTTAGGCTATGGTTTATGAAGAATGTTAATTTTATATAGGCTATTTATATTGTTTGACTATGTTAATGCACATTATTATTAGCACATTGCTTTTAGCTGAGTTAATATAGAAATGATCTGGCAAAGATGTTATACCTATCAAGTTGGCTGAATGTTAAGTATGTGAATTCTGTGATTGAACTTTTATCTTCTTACTTATTTAAAATTTGTTTGTAATAGTTCTTATTTGAAAATCAGCAGAGAAGGGTACAGGCGAAGGAGAGGACGTCAGTTTTTATACATTTTTTAAGAGAGCGTGTCTAAAATAACACTACTTTAATCTATAACCAAGTTATTAAATGATTTGCATTTATTGCAATAAAACATTAGAGTGGAATCGTTTTATGTAGTGTATAATTTTTAACAATTAATGACCTTTAATTTTTATGTAATTCGGAAAACTAATAAAATATGCATGTTACTGGTTAAGAAGGGGGATGTGATAAACCAACTCTGATACCTTTATCAATAAACGGTACCAGAAACTCGCACATTCTTTCTCACAAACATATTTAAATTATTAAACAGTGATGTTGGTATTAGAAAATATTGATAATATTAATGTAATTGTTTTTCCATTTGAGTTTAAATTTGTTATAATTGAGTTTATCTGGCAAATAAATTTAGTATTTGTTTAAAATAGGACTTAACATAGTTGCTTTATGTTTCTGCTACTATAAGTTAATGTGGCTTCTGCTTCGACAAGTATGTCTGTCTGTATGTATACAAAGCTAGAGAGAAAACTATTCAATCACTTTTGAAAAAATTATACCTGTATAGATAGATGCACGAAAAAAGGTTTTGAAAAATTTTGAAACACAACTACCTTTTTGGCCAAAAAACCCCAAAAATCAGTTGTTATTATTATTAGCTATAAAAGATTTTTTAGAAAGATGTGATAGATAGGGTATATTTGAGGGGTACAAATAAGCCAAATTTTATCAAAATCGTTAAAGCGGTTTTGTTATTTTAAAAAATAATAGATTTTTTGGAGTTTTTTTGGCCAAAAAGTGGGTTGTTTTTCAAAACCTTTTTCGTGCATCTATACAGGCCTAATTGACATGTTTGGTGCAAATTTGTTCGAAATCGATCGAATAGTTTTCTCTCTAGCTTTGTATTCAGACAGACATTTTGTAAAAACCACTTTTTTGGACTCAGGGGTCCCAAAACGGATATTTCCACAAAAATCTCAACATCGATTTTTTTGCAACCACTGGTACTTTCTCTATAATATCCTATAGTGAGAAAGTAAAATGTTACTGCTATTTTATTATTATTAAAGTTTTGGAAAACTTTATTAAATTGAATAAGAATATAATTAGGTTATCTTTCTACAGTTTTTAAACAAACATGGCAATGATTTGAAAAATTCCTTATCTTCTTTTGTGCAAAATCTTGATATATAAACAAGGTGATCAAACTTTGCCTTGGGAAGTTTGATTTTGCATCCATGGTAACTAATAAATTACTTATTCTAATTCATTTTACCTTAATTTGGTATGCCAACTAATCCTTCCTTCTTCTCACTTCTTATTCACTACCGTGGTTTTGGGCATTCACCCATCCTCAGGTAAACACTTAAACAATACAAAAACATTTAATAAAAACAAATATTTAACTCCTTGTGGAAATTGTCAAACTTTAAAAGTTCAAACATATTTCGCGATTGACATGCATTTCAGGCTGGTCAGTCGCTTCCGAAGCTGCTTCTGGTCTCCATGCCATTATATATTAGAAGGATTAGTTGGCGTACCAAATTAAAGTAAAATTAATATTAATTACACTAATCCGTAGGCTAAACCACGGAATTTAAAATAAATTACTGCTTTGGTAGGGTCCAGCATAATCAATATGAATCTGTTGCCAGTTACTTTCTGGTTCCTCCCAAGGGTGCAAAGGTGCTTTGGATGGATTATTTCTTGTTGCGGAACAAGCGGTACACTCTCTGACCACCCTTACAATATCTTTATCAATAGATTTCCAATACTGTTAGGGGTAGGATTTTTCAACCCCTTTTTGCCCGGATTCAAACAGGTTAAATTGGTAAAGGCCAGATAAATAACAATAAATCAGTGGTTCAGTTACAGAATGCTTATCTTATATTTATTTAAATAATTGTTTAACTCGGTTAATATGCTTCTCTTTACCATTGGCTAACAATAATATCTAATACACAATTCATATACCAGGTATTGGAGTCTACAAGACAGACTGGATGTACGGTATCGGCGACTATAGCAAGCTACGTTTATATTGTCAACATCAAAACTCTAAATTCAACGTGACTTTAACAATAGACCAAAATACTCTGTTTTGCTCATTCAGTATGTTGTCAACAAGTCCTAGTCCTTCCTTCTCTTGACAATTCTTCCAGACATTCCAACGATCCAAACTTTGATCTGTGTAGCAACTTGCAACCTTCCAACTCACCAGTCACCCAACCAGCGTCTCTCGCAGCAGACTGCCCCTTGGCCTCCCTCGTCTCTCCACTCACTCACTGGCCAAGATTTGGATTATGCTTATATAATCCATCTAGCTTCCTTGTTGACATCTCCATCAAAACAATCGCTGCTTCAGTAGCAGTTGTCTTGTTTCACGTTGCATGACCTATTACACAACCGAGTTGATATTTCCACATCCATATTATAATTCCTAGCCTACCTTCCATAACTCAATACCTTTACATGAAATATATTAACTCTATAATTAAAATAATTCGACCACGCAGCTGAACCGCTGACGTGATAGAGCATATTTCCAAAATTAAGTTTATAGGCCTACATGTTTTAGGGTTTCAACCAACTATTTGGGAAATATGTCTATTCATGACGGTGCTGAATAGCTGCAAAATGGTTCATACGCCAGTCAGCATGTTGGGAGTATTTTCAATACATAGAGCAATGCGTGCTTCGCACGCCCACCACCATATTGGGAGTATCTTCGCTAAACAATGCACCGGTATTGCGTGCTTTGCACGCTAACCCCACAGTGAAATCCACCAAATGGCTTTGAACCGGGTAATTTTATGGTATTTTACGTTTTGATCGATTTTTGGGGAATGAAGCGAGCTATAAGGTCGCGTAAAAAAACAAAATGTGCAGAATAACATCCTACATTTATATTTTTAGAAAAAACTCTAAAAAAATTTCATTCTCATAGTAAAAATGGCAAAAAACAGTTACTTCCGGTCAAAAAACGTACTTCCGGTGGTTGGATTTTTGGCTAACGAACTTGTCCGAGCGACGTAGACAACCAATATGTGTACCAAATTGGACTTAAAATGCGACCGCTAGAGTGCGAACACACATATATATATATATATATGAATTTTAATGACACACCAAAACGTGTTCTGGGGACCATGATCGGTGCTCATTTGCTACTCCCGACCTTGGGTCTTACCATAAGGGCCACTGCAATAGCTCATTTTTCCTATGGAATTTCGCTAATAACTAAACCTACCCTCGACTAATAGTAACAATACACATATTGGCGGGCAAGTTGCTTCATTTTCGTTGATCCAATATGTGTGTGATGAAGTTCCTGGAGAAAAAATTTTTGAAGTTTTGATGGAATGACGACACGTTGGTCTCTGAATACAATATTACCATTGATAGTGAATTATAGCTTCACTGAACTATCTTAACGTAGTTTTTTAATTACTTTTGATAGATGTCCATCTTTTTCTGTTTCTTCTCGAATAGATTCATAAATTAGATCAATTGTTTAAATTACTTCTATTGCTGACTCACATATTTGACTTAGTTCCGAATTATTGTATTTCTCTGTTTGCTGTGTTGACTCAATTGGCGCTCTTGATAAACAACAATCGACATTAGAGTTTTCTGATACAGTTGAAACCTGATAGGAAACCAGCATATCTTTGAAGTCTAGCTGATGTCATCTGAGGTACTAGCTTAGAATTCTGATGAAAATTCTCACGAATGGTTTATTATCAGTTATTAATTTGAAAGATCTGGCAAACAGATATTAATGAAAGTGTCCAACAGAAAAAACTATTGCCAATGCTTCTCGTTCCAACTGTGAGAACTTCTGCATAATTTAAAGATCCTGTGAACGCAATAGGATGTTCTTAACCGTTGATAATATGAGAAATAATTCCAGCAACACCTTGAGGACTGGCATCACAAGGAAGTTGAGCAGGTAAAGTTGGATCGAATTGAGTAAGTAATTGATCGCTGGCAATTTCTTGCTTGAGTCTTTGAAAAGTTTCACAACATTTTTCGTTCCAATAGAATTTTGCGTTTTCGAGAAGAAGTTGTCACAGAGGAGATGTAAGATTGGATGCATTAGGAATAAACTTTGAGTAATACATTACCATGCCTAAAAATCTTCTAACTTCTTCAATTGGTCGTTTCATTTTCACGATTGCGTTGATATTTTCGGTTGTGTTCAACAACATGGCTTAAGAGTTCATGCGTCTTTGAAAAATGAACAATTATCTGTAAATCAAATTTGTGTAGTTGATTGAGACATGCATATAGATTATACCTACATTCTTCTAATGTTGATCCATGAACTACAATGTCATCGAAGTAATATTCAGTCTCAGGTACGTTTCTAAGAATTTGATCTATAATTAAATTAAACTCAGCAGGAGTAGTTTTGATTCCGAAGGACAGTCTGATTATCCTGTATGTTCCTCGGTGAGTTGTGATGGTTTGTATTTCACTTGATTGTTGATCAACTTGAATGTGTAAATAGGCCTTGTATAAACCTAACTGACAAAAGTATTTGGAGTTCCGTAGACTGTTTAATGTATTTTCGATTTTCTTTATTGGATAATGGGCATCTGTTAGCCTTTTCATTCACCCTCAACGCAAAGACGCACTCCACCATTCAAATTGGAGTAATGACAAGAGCAGATCCCCAGTTACATGGAATCAATTTTGCTGATGATCCCCAGCAGTTTCAAGAGATTTGAACTCATAGTTCACTTTTCTCTTATGGCGTAAGGAACGTCTTGTTCAAGGTGATACATAGGCTTAATTTTCTATGATAATATTGTATTCAGAGACCATTGTGCCATCATTTCATCAAGCCTTCAAAATTTAGTTCTCCAGGAACTTCACCACACACATATCGGATCAACGAAAATAAAGCAACTTGCCCGCCGATCTACAGTATTGATAAAGATATTGAAAGAGTGGTCAGAGAGTGTACCCCTTGTTCCGCAACAAGAAATAATCCATCCAAAGCACCTCTGCACCCTTGGGAGGAACCAGAAAATAACTGGAAGCGGATTCATATTGATTATGTTGGACCCTATCAAAACAGTCATTTACTAGTTATCATGGATGCAAAATCAAATTGGGCAGAGAAGTAGAAGTATGTACATTGTACATCTACGACTGAAGTGCTCCAGAATGTGTTTTTATGTTATGGATTCCCAGAAGTAATGCTGTCTGTTAATGCAACGATCTTCTCCAGTGAAACGTTTTAAAAGTTATGTAAAAAAGGTGGTAGCTTCCAAAAATTCATAGCTCCGGGTCACCCTGCGACAAATGGATTGGCCGAAAGGAATGAACAAACACTCAAACATAGACTAGCTATAGTCAAAGAATCTTACACAATTAAAAAAAAAGATAAGAGAAATACTCTTCAGGTGTTGAGTTATGGCTTTAGCTACGGGAAAGACACCTTCAGAACTCTTTTTGAACAGACAGATTCGTATAAAGTTAGATGATCTCAAACCAACCATTTTCTAAAAGGCTAGACCATACAAGGAAGGAGACCGAGTTCAAGCGAAGTACTATTAAAAAAATAAGACCCACTGGAAACCAGGAGTAGTAAGTAGAAAGTATTGATTCTTACATTATCTGATAAAACTTGACAATTACGAGGAAATAATACTCCAATGAAGACAGTGGATTTTTCACCTACATTGCCAGATTCCGCCATACTTTCGAATAACACGCCGCCAGCCTGAATACGAGACTATGTAATCTCATGTTTGAATTTAATTAATTTCTTCAACCCCACTTTCCAATAAGCATGGGAGAAGCTTGAATGGGGAACCTTTACTTTCTAATAACAATTTTTACAATGAAGTATTGTTGAAAACAAATAAGTGGGTATATCAAATCAAATCAACCAAGAAGGTCCTAGTACATTAAAGAAAGTTGAGTTTTGTTAAATATATTTGTTGATTATTAATCTTATACAATAATTAATACTACAATCAGCCTTATTATCAACACACAATTTATTAAAAGCCACAACAGTGATATATTTTGTAGGTTCAAGAAACCCCCTATAAGAGAGTAAAGCATATTACGTAGGGTTATTATGCCTTTAACAAAAAACCTCTGGTAAGAAAAAATAGAAATGAGTAAAGTAGGCTATATAAAAAATGTAGGGATTTTATAGCTTTAAAAAAT
>JAGFPH010001892.1:37641-66202 GCA_018207615.1 Philaenus spumarius
ATTTCTTTATATAATGGTAATCTGGCAACACTATTATTTGTAGGCCTATAAGGGTTAGCAAGATAGCTGAATTTCAGCTATTAATATTTTTATTCCATTTAGGCTACATCTGTGTAAAATTGTTCATACTCGATTTGCCGAAATCAATGGTTATTTCATATCTTGTACATAATGTAAACAATAGCTATTTTTTTTCATGCCAGTGGAATGCTTACTTTTTCTTTAGTGCAAACATATCTTACTTTAACCTGCATTTTTGTTATCATATTTTACTTTTTTCATAATTCCTACATAATAGCCTATTTGTTTCCGCGAGAATTTAGACTCAGCTAAGCTTATTTTCGGAAAACCTCCAGTTAAGTCTTTTATTTGGTATAAAAATACCAAATAGGCTATAGATGGTGACCGAAATGCACAAATACAGAAGTTTAATGAATGTTTAAATATAATTGGAGCAAACTTAAACAATTTACGTTAAAAATACAAAATTTATTTTCCAGATTAAAAGTTTAAATCCAAAATTATAAACTTTCTCATAAAAAAGGAAAATACAATTTTCTTAACAAACTAAAAAGAACAAAGGTACTAAACTTCATCGTCTTCATCATCATCATCATCGTCTTCTCCATCGCTGTCACTTGATTTTGGCTTATAAACTAGAACAATTTTCTCCATAAATGTATTAAAAAGGTCCTCTGAAGTATGTCGCTTTCTAAACATATATTCTCCGAGATAACTATCTGAAAGCAATCTTTCTTTATTACTTTTAGGAAAAATATTCTTTATGTGCAACTTCCACATTCCTTCAATTGTATTTTGGCATACTTCTCTATCTATAAAATTAATATTGTGATTTGACTGGAGATGGTTATATCCCTTTTCCCCAAGAGAATTAAAAGCTTTCCAGGAATCAGAATATATAGTGGTACCAGGTAATATATACTTTTTAATTATCGGTATCAATGTCTTTGCATCTCTGGCATCTACTTTTTTAAAGAAACACTTATTAGATCCCTGCTCTACCCCACCAAAAACCCACTGTTGACACATAATTTTTCCCTTTCCAAACAACAGTTCATCAATTTCCACAATCTTCCCAGGACCACCCAAAACTTCAAAATCTTTCTCGACAATCATAAATGCACTTTCCTGACATAAGTTAAACCAATCATTCACAGTGTTAGCTGACAATCCTAACTCCTTTCGAACTTGTTTTTGGCTAAACTGCTCACACCACATGTAAGAGAGAAGCATAATGTCCTTCAAAGATAAAGTTGAAATACAGAACCAGGACCCACTTCTTATAGATCGAGACATCTTGCATTTAAAACACCTCCAAACGAACCCATCTATACATTCCTCCTTTTTTTCTAGTGACATTTCAATGGCGCACTTAGGGCATCGATATTTTTCGGTAATTAAATTAAGTTCTTGTAACCACTGTATATATTCAATGTCACTTAAATTTTCTTTCATAATTAATTTTCTTAAATTATAAGACTCCATGGTAGAAAACATAAATAACAATCAATTATGAAATTATTCAACTACAGTACTCGGCAGAAAACACTAAACTGACTCGCCATGTTAACAGTAACAGAGATTAACTACGAATGAAGATGAAGATTGTATGAATAGGATTGGATTGAATCCTATGAAAATGAACTGATGATGGGAGGGCCAATGTTGCCAATCTCAACTGTACTGTAATAATTACCCACAGACAGCCATAAAAATACTTTCAATTTCAAATTTCACTACTTGCAACAACAATAATTTCTTAAAAACTACTCAGTGTATGAAAATAAGAAATAAAATAGAATTTTTAAAGTTAAACTTAAGTTAATCTAAAAATATTTACATACCATGCAGATGCAAATAGTAAAAAGAAGCACTTTTGTAAACAAGATGGAAAGGCTGGAAGTACAAATTATTATTTTATATAATACTAGTAAGGTCCCGTGAAAAATCACAGGCAGATTAATAATTAGATACACATCAGAATTACTGTACATAATTAAAAAAAAAAAACTATTTAAATAACAACAGACTTTATCTAGGCCTACCTAAGCAGACAGGGATTTTTAACTCGGTAAAAATGTAAACAATTTATAAGAATTATAAAACTGTAGGCTGTTTGTTAAAATTTTGTATTTATATTCATTATTATATATCTAAATAAAGATAAAAGTATTATCTTGTAATTGCTTCCTAACGTCATATTGATAGATCAAATCATTTAGAAGTTATTAATATTATAATAATGGAATATGTTGTATGAAGATGTACGGTACGCCGATTATAAACGAATGGGTATCTCTTCTAAACTTGTATAAATGCATAATATACATTTTTTTTTTTTTTTTGGGTTTAAAGGCGAAAAACCTGGGTGGTTATCATCGCCTGTAAACATAATATACAGGATTGATAATAAAAGGTTTTATTTATATTCATTTTATATCCTCAAAGTAAATCTTATAACGTATTAAAGCATACATTTGAGTTATTTAACTCCTATTTATTTTAAGAAAATCAACTTCACAAGAAATCATAACAATAATTGAAGTTGTAAACATAACCCCAAAGTATAGGCCTACTCTACGCTAAGTTTTGTTTATATTGCAGATGATGGGTGAAATCAGCTGTTATATTATATTGTTAATCACGTTCGTGTACGGACGTACACTCGCTTTTATAGGAGTTGATATTTTATATTATTTCTTCAATATTTAGGCCCGATACACTGTAAAATATTTTATAAAGTTCTTTGACAAATATCTTTGATAGTGTAATGGGCCATCTTTTATAATATATTTCTTTTATAAAATTTAACAGGTTGACATTACCTTTTATAAAATGTTAGATACATTTTTACCTTTTAGTACAAGTCCAAAATGTTTTATAAATGAATCACTATTCAAAATCTTTTTTAGTAGTAATGAGCTTACAGTAATCATTGTTTATTTTTAACGGTTATAAACAGTTACTGGATAAAATCTGTGATTATACCTTTAGGTTTTACTAATAAAAACCTACACTATTCCGACTAACATAGGCTATAATTAATTCATTTTGATAAAAACATTTTTATTTCAATATTTGTAAATTTATTCGGAAAAAAATCCTTAGGTTAGGCCTTTACTGAGGAAAAAACACATGTATTTACATTTATTACCATAGCAACCAATTGAATAAAATAACAGATAAAACAGCTGTTTGCTCCAATATTTCCATTGACAGCTAATTTCAAAATTTGAAGCAATTATTTGTATTTCTAATTTTAAGGTTAGGTTTGTAGACCTGAGCTTTGCTGGTTCTTTTAACCTTATTATAACTGCTGTTATAGAATATACAAATTAATTTGACTTGAACATTTAACATTATTTACCATCTTAGCTTTGGGGTTATTATTAATCCTACACCTTTATTATAAAGAAAACATAACATGATTGTGTGTATAGAAGGTTCCAACGGGGTTGGCGTTCGAAGCTTGTTGTTTATTACATATTAGGGTACTAATACATACTATTCAAGCAACTAATTATTATACTAGTTGAAATATTTAAAATTGATTAATAAATAGTATTATCGGAAGATAAGGAAATAACCCGATGATTGTATCAAATAATATTTATTTAGAATTCAATATTTTAGATTGTAGGTGATTTTTTATTGTCAAAATGGATTGAGTGAGCAAACAATATTCGGTCTGCACTTTTGTTAGTATTTGAGTGAAAGATTGCCATTTGCCCCTCTTCCAAGCTTGTTTCAGTGTAAACCCGCAACATTTATTTTGTTATTCACAGGCAATAACTACTACATAAAAATATAATTTATTGCTTACTAAACAAAATGATCTGTAAACGTATTATTAAAGTTTTTTTAAATAAAAAATTAATATTGCAAATAGTCCGTTTTAGTATGCTAATTTACGGGAATGATGTATCAGTAACTAACTATTCATATAGCATAGTTATTCAAATTTGATGACATTTTCTTGTTCACCACTTAATTTTCTTTTCAATTTATTTTAAAATGCTAGAAAATGTTTGCTGAAGCTAACTTGTCTTCATTGGTGATCTCTTAACAGAGAAACTAATGTTCCTAGTAGAATCTGTTGACAGTTCATGTAAATTGTTCACTAATGTTCAGGCCCGTTTTACACCCTGGGCACAACGAAGAGTAGCGCCCCTTTTCATACCCCTGCCAGCTGATTACTCCCCCCGCCCCCACCAGCCCTACCATAACGCCTATACCCGTAAATTTAGATTTAGTCTGAAATGCCAGTTTTGGTTCGGGATGGACTTTAGACTTAATGTCCCTTAACTCTCTTTTACAAATTATCCTGATTTTTTTCGAGAGCGTTCCCATTATCCACCACCTATGGACCCGCCGTGTCCAGGACTGGCAACCATGCAGTAGCCGTGAGGTATCTACTGGCCTCCGGTGGGAATGCGTGTAACATACCTCACGGCATCACGGACCACCCACCCTCCCTTCTTTACATTTGAAGTATTTACATTATTCGTTTAATCACATTTTGACATTTTCTTTGGATTATTTTTGGTTTGTTGGCTTATTACTAGACGGCGCCGGGCGTGACTGTGATTTGGGTCAGATGTCGGCTTTCGGCAGTGGCGCAATAAATGATGCATGCAGACACAACCACGGCAATTTTGTTTTGTTTTTCCATTCTTTGCGCCCTTCCAAAAATGCCAATTGCCTAGCGCCCTAGGCACGTGCCTACCGTGCCTATTCGGTAAAACTAATGTTAATAATTCACTCATGTTTTGTTCTAAACCTACTAGAATCTGAATGTTCCCTTCTGCGATTATTCAACATTTTTCTCATGTCATCTAAAGTTTCAATCATTTCCTGGGTTTTGCCAGAGGTTACAGAACATACCAATGGCTAGGTTACTATAAATTATCGACCTGAATCCCAGACACTTTTTTGGGAGAAGGGGCAGTAAAGAGAAGGTTAATGAACAATATATTTTTGTTATGAAATAGTTTTTGAAGTGATAACTTCTATTGGCCCGTTGGGCACTTTCGACTTGGCTATGTTTTCGAAATCTCGGGTCACGCCAGATTTCTCGCGAGATCTTGCATCACGCCAGATTTCCCGCGAGATCTCGCGTCACGCCAGATTTCTCGCGAGATCTTGCATCACGCCAGATTTCCCGCGAGATCTCGCATCACGCCAGATTTCTCGCGAGATCTCGCGTCACGCTTTTGTTTAGACACAAGTCAGATCGTGGAGAGGGAATATTATTAATACATTATTTACATTTATTTAGCAATCAAATTAACACATAAGAATTAGTTAATATAATATAACAGCTGATTTCGCCCATCATCTGTAATTCTTAAACAAAACCCAGCGTAGATTATATTTTGGGGTTATGTTTACAACTTCAACCATTAAAATTTCTTGTGATGTTAATTTTCTTATATATTAGTTATACAACTAATGTAGGCTTCTATAACTATAAGTTATATGGGCTTCTACACGTTATAAGATTTGCTTTGGGGTTATAAACTGTATATAAAACTAACCTTTGATCATCAATATATTCGTTTATACAAATTTAAAGAAGGATAGGGCCTACCTACTGTTTAACTTCGCAAACATTCGTACATCTTTGTATAACATATTAGATTATTAATTTCTTTACTGTAATATTAACAACTTCTAAATCATTTGATCTATCAATATGAAATAAAAGGTAACTAAAAGATAATATTTTTACCTTTCTTTAAATATATAATAACGGATATAAATAAACAATTTGAACAAATAGGCCTACAGTTTTATAATCCTTATAATTGTACACATTTACCGAGTTAAAAATCCCCGTAGTCATAGAAGTTATCACTTCCAACGTGTGGTCTTAAGCACACCCAGTTAATTTTTTTTGTTAATTGAATTCATCAACTTTTCAAAAACTTATTTGATTTTCTTAGTTTAGATCAGGGGTCTCCAAACTTTCCAGCCTTAGGGCCATACTGATTCCTCCAGTAAGTTCTAAGGGCCAAAACCGTTTTAATTTTCCTGCCGTTATCTATAATTTCTAGACTAGTCGCCGAGTACGTGTCCTGAGAGAGCATACGCTTGCTAAATTCGCTAGTTCAATTACTATTGTGAACTAACTGTGCTTTATTGTTACGATGACACTTGGTGGTCACAAGCGGAAATAGGTAGTGGAGGTATAAAAAGGCAAGTGGCACGACCACGAGTCAGTCCGCCTAAGGAAGGCGAAGGAAGCGAAACTGACTGTTGTGAAATAAAGTAGTGCGTACTGTAACTGCTTAAAACATGTTTGTGCGTGTTTAAAAAGACATCTTCGCAACATTATTTTGATTTGACTTTTGTTTTTGTGTGTGATTTACTATTATGGAAAAAAAAGGGAAAAATAGACAGTGAATGCAGAATATTCAATATTTTGTAATTGAGTCCAATAAGAAGGCACTATGTTTGATTTGCAATGAAACCATAGCCGTTCTCAAAGCATTTAACATTAAAAGTCATTATGACACAAAACATTTTCAAAATTACTCAAATTATGCAGGAAGTTTGCGGACAGAAAAATTTGAAGCGCGGATTAAAATTGCAACAATCTTCGTTTTCAAAACTTAATACTGAACAAGAGGCTACAACTCGTGCCAGCTTTCATGTGGCTCTTGAAATCTCAAAACGTGGAAAACCATTCACCGATGGAGAAATGATCAAAGAATGCGTAATTGCAGTAGCAGAAGAAATGTGCCCCGGAAAGGTAAATTTATTTAAAACTGTCAATTTGTCAGCAAACACCGTGGCTCGGAGGGTAGAAAACATTGCAGAAAATATATCATCTCCACTCTCTGATAAAAATGGACATCTTGAGTGGTTTTCTCTGGCCTTAGATGAGTCAACGGATGTGTCAGATATTTCTCATTTGTTGATTTTTATTCGAAGAGTAGACAAAAGTTATGAAGTGTATGAAGAACTTCTTGATGTTGATAGTATTCAAGGCACGACTTCTGGGGAAGATATTTTTAAGAGTGGAAAATGCCATTAATAAAAAGAACCTTCGATGGAAGAACTTGAAATCTATTACTACTGATGGAGGCAAAAACTTGCATGGTAAAAAATAAAGGAGTGATTGCTCTTGTCTCAAAAGGCTGTAGAAAATGATGGTGGTTCAAAATCATTGTATCATTTATCAACAGTCCTTGTGCAGGAAATCTTTGGGTATGTCTGAAGTTCTAAAAACAGTAAAATCAGTTGTTAATTTCATCAGATCCACTGGGCTGAATCATCGACAATTCCACGAGTTTATTGAAAACATTGGAGAAAGTTACTTACCATATTATACTGCCGTACGCTGGCTTGACAAGTCCTTCAGCGCTTTTTTGAATGAAAAGCATCGCCCTCTTACCGAATTACAAAATAACGAATGACTGTGGAAGGTAACAGTCTATGTCGATTTGGAAAAACATATGAACGAACTGAATTTGCGACCAACCAACTTCTCCTTGATTTATACACTATAATATCAAATCGTTCCGGCAGAAAATAATACTTTTTCAATCATAATTACATAAAAAAAGTGAACATGTGAAAATTCAGCCACACTACTGAGACTGAGTTTCCGTTGATTTTGCAATCAAAGCTTTGAGGATAAATTTTAATACTCGTTTCTCAGTCTTTGCGAATGAAATTAAGATTTTTCAAAATCCTTTTGAAACCATAGCCCCGGAACTTCAAATGGAAATTATTGATTTACAGTGCAGTGATAGACTGTAATTAAGGACAAATATCAAAACTCACCTTTGTTGGAATTTTATAAGTCTTCCACTGGTACAATTTGATAATTTGCTCGTGGGTCTTTTTCTGTGTTTGGTACAGTACTACTTACTTGTGTGAGAAAACATTCTCCAAAATTAATTACACAAAGAATGTTTACAGATCTAAGTTAACCTATGAGCATCTTAAATCTCTTTTAATAATTGGTACAAGTAAAATTGGTCCACAACTACAAACTATTGTCAGTGGAAAATCACAATTATATAAATCTCATTAGTATTTTATATGTTACTAGGGGAGACCCCTGCGTGCTCCGCACGCCAACCCCCAATGGACCCTTCTAAAAACATATGTTATGTTTTATTTATAATAAAGGTGTACGATTAATAATAACCTCAAAACTAAGATGGCAAATAATGTTAAATGTTCGAATTAAATTATTTCTTATATTTTATAACAGCAGTTATAATAATGGTTAAAAGAACAAGCAAGGCTCAGGTCTACACTTTAAAACCCTAACCTAAAAGCTAGAAATATAAAAATAATTGCTTCAAATTTTGAAATCAGCAGTTAATGGAAATATTGGAGCAAGCAGCTATATTATGTTATTTTATTCAATTGGTTGCTATGGTAATAAATGTAAATACATGTGTTCATCATGTAGGCCTAACCTAAGAATTTTTTCCGACTAATTTACAATTATTGAAATAAAAAAAGGTTTTTATCGAAATGAATTATAGCCTATGTTACTCAGGGATAGTGTAGCTTTTTAATAGTAAAACTATTTTTTCAATCGGTTCAGTAGTGCCAGAGGTTACCCCCTATATACAAACAAACAAACTTAATCTCTTTATAATATTAGTACAGACAATGTTAGTGGGATTCATTTGAATTATTTGTTAGTTATATTTAAGTAAATTTTCTGCGTATTATACAGGGTTATTCAAAAAGAATGGTGCAAAAGTAAGGTTAATTCATTTGCATGCTCTGAGTTGCAAAATCATGAAACAGAATAAAACGGTTTCTTATATTAACAAGTTTTAATTTACATTAAAAAAACACATTTATATGCATTACAAATGCTTAATGTGAGCTCCATTAGAAACTCTGCAAATATCAGAATGGTGCAAAACTTAACGGTTGATACGTCTGTTTCCGTGATTTCAAACAGCTGATCGTAACAACAATGGAAAGTGCGTGTTTATAAGTTTGTTTTGACTAGGTTATGTTTTGTATCAGTTGCTTAGTTGAGTACCATGAAGCCTACCAACAAATGGCTACTACAAAACAAGAAAAAGTATTTTGTGTTTTAGAGTGTGCTCGTTACCTTTCTTTTTCATTGAACACACTGTAACTGGAATCGTTTACTTAAATATCTTGTCACAATGGCTCATTCCTCAGCTTATAGAAGATGTTCCAGACATAGTTTTCCAGCTAGATGGTGCTCCTACACATTTTAAGTCTGAAGTGCATTATTTTTTTGAATGATAGGTTGCCAGACCGTTGGATTCGACGCTCTGGAAATGAAGACAGTCCTTTGATGCGCTGGCCGCCAAGATCAACTGACTTAACGCCATGTGATTTTTTCTTGTGGGGGTTTATCAAAGACAAAGTGTACTACCCCCTATGCCTCAGACATCGAATAACAGAAGCCGTGGAGTCCATAACCTAGGAACTGCTACAGAATGTCTGGGCTGAGTTGGAATTTCGCCTGGATATTTGCAGAGTTTCTAATGGAGCTCAAATTGAGCATTTGTAATGCATATAAATGTGTTTTTTTAATGTAAATTAAAACTTGTTAATAAGAAACAGTTTTATTCTGTTTTCATGATTTTGAAACTCAGAGTGTATGAAAATGAATTAACCTTACTTTTGCACCATTCTTTTTGAATAATCCTGTACTTGTCATTAAGCTTTCCTAGCAAGTAAATAAAACCCGAGATGTTATCATTCTGTTTTTTTATCCAACTTATCACAACAATAAGCCATTAGCTGTCGTAAGCCGGATTGATGATACTGATCATTAGCTGTTGCGGGCCGGATTGATGGCACTGGCAGGTCGGATAAGGCCCGCAGGCCGTAGTTTGGGTTTGGAGACCTCTGATTTAGATGATTGATTGCAGAATATTTATTTTACTCATTGTTTTTGAAATATTTAATTTGAATTTGGGCTTGGGTATTCTGTTGTTTTCCGTCTTTTACTTTACTATTTTTATACTTTCCAAGAAACACTCTATTACACTTGATTTTTTCATGGAAGTCGAGGCAGGACAGTTTGGCATTTGATGTTTAACAACTTTCCACACAACTGAAATGATCAGTCTGTGTTTGTTAAGCTGATCATTACCCATCTAATTGAAAACTCAATTTTAAAAGTTGTGACACCTGGCAGCCATATCTCAAGTTAAATGAAATTTGTCCTGAACACACCCGAAATTTATCAAACACACAGTAAATTTATATGTTTTAGAGTTTCAACCCACCATTTGGGAAGATGGTCTACTCACAAAGGCGCAGACTTGGGAAAGTTAACCAAAATATTTAACTGATTAAAGTTAAAGTTAATGCCAGAAAAAAATAACTGATTAAAGTTAAAGTTAATGCCTGAAAAAATTAACTGATTAAAGTTAAAGTTAAAAAAAATTAACTGATTAAAGTTAAAAGTTAAAATACGGCACGACATAACGTTTATTAATACGCACGCGCGACGTTTAATTTGATTGATCTCATTTTGTGATTCAAGTCAAACTAATTAAAATACTTTTGTGAAATAATAATTTACAAGTATACGGTTCAATTCTTTGATTTATTCTCTACACTTTCTTATAATAATATTTCATGCTTGGGCAAAGAATATATTATTCCTAAATTTAAATTACTATTCAAACTAATCTTAGTTTTGTTAGCAGTCTTGTAGTAAGAACATAAAAACTGGCGTTTTCAAAATAAGAAATTTGAAATTGATAGATAAATATTTTTTTACAGTTCCTTTTAGAACTAAATTATACAAAACTTAATTCTGTACGTTTTGAAAAAATACAAAAAAGGTTTACTACTTTTTATGTAGGCCTAAAGTTGAACCTTTTCCTTTCATTACTAAACATTTTTTGTTTCTTGAGCTAATAACTTTGTAAAATTTACATCTATCAATTTTTTACTTGCATATATGAATTCTTTGAACCTTTCTGTACAAAAAAGCTATGGAACACTTTCAAATTGGTAGTACATAATTACTATATTTGGCAAATTTTTGAAAATATGCTTGCAAACGTATACCTGCCAACTTTGAAAAATCAGAATCAGTAAAAACTACGCGCAAGTAATTTTGACCCTTTTTTAAGACACAACCCTGTATATAGCCATTATGCCATTATAACCTAATATCAGATTAATTCAGAAACAGTTAGTATTAAAATGGCTCAACTAAAAATTAGGATCACTTAAGAAGTAGTAATTTCATTTAATGGAATAACTCTTTTGGCAATAATTATGTCAATTCAACTAACTTTTTTAAAAACATGCATTAATCAAATTTTTAATAAGTTTTAGAGTGATACACAAAGGCTAGAGTAAAATGAATACAAACTTAATATTATTCTAGCTGCTTTTTAAAATAAATGAATATGAATAAAATATTATTTTCAAATATATACACACTATACTAATTTTTTAAAACCCATCTGAAAGAACTTAATACAGACAAAAAAGAAACATTTTTCAAATAACCCATAACTAACTGCACAAACCAACTTTCCTCTATGTATAAAAAAATGTTCTTGGGTTGTCTTAATGGTTGGCAATGTCATTTTAAATAGGTTAGTAAATTAATTACACATTTCATAACCAGATCCCTATTCATGAACATTATTAGTACAATTGAATATAGAAAGTAAATAAAGCCACATATAGGCGATATAATTTTTGTGAGTAGTAGGCCCCTATAAAAGTTCAATTTTAAGAAATAAGGTCAACTAAGAACTTAGGACTTCTTGCTACTTTGGTTAAATTGCTATGGTGGAACATTAAGGCTAAACAGTACAAAAAAAGTTGTGATTTTAGCCCAATAGATAGCAGCACTGTCGTGGCCACATTAATTTTACTGATTACTCATTTATTTTTTATCCGATTTGAAAAAATAAAACTGTTTTGTAATCAGTATAAAGTTGTTAAAGGCGCTATGCTTTCTAATTTTCGAAAAAATTTCTTAATAAATTTTTACAATTAATAACTTTTAAAATAAGTCAAAATTTGACTAAAACAGGTAGTCATTTTTAGGGCAAATTTTTTTTCATAATTTTAAAGTTTATTTGAAACAAATCGGTTGAACGGTTTTGTCAGAAACGCGTTTTTAGTTCCAACGTTGTGTCACTCGTTGAACAGCTGACACGCGCACGCACCGACGCGACGCGACGTAGCGCCATCTCTCTCTCTCTCTCTCTCTCTCTCTCTCTCTCTCCTCACAGGCACATACAACCCATCCTCGCGGCTCGCAGCTCCCAGCTCTCAAACAACACACAGCCCAAGACGTTTATGATCCGTTTACGTTTTTGTGCGAAATGATGAAAACGAACAAATAAAGAAATGTAATTCAAATGCTCACCAATAGTTAAAGAGTGTATCTCCTCTGTTGATGTAAACATATTTATGTAGCCAATTTCATCTAACTTATGTTTAATTTAATTATAAGGTGTGTTAAACGTTTTTAATCTGTGTATTTAATTTAATGTGTCTACAACTGTTTAAAATTAATTAATTAAAATGAATTAATCCTGGGATCGAGACAAATAAATTTCACAATACAAAACTTGGTCTACTGTACTTTGTCGTCTGACTGTCTGTATGTGTTTTTTACAAAATAATTCATATCTACCGAACGGATTGACCGATTGAGTTCAAACTTGACATGAAGTTGACCTAGCAATGATCTATTTAAAATAAATAATGCGTTTTAAAATGGCGACTGTTTCAAAATTTCAAACCCAAATTACCCAAAAACGGTACATTTTAACAAAAAAATGTCACGACATCTTTTTTATAGCCCTTTTGATTTATCATCGGATAGTGTTACTGTAAAAACAATCGGATGACGGATAATAATTATGTTAAAGAGCCGATACAGAATAAAAAGGACTACAAAAAAGATGACTTGAAACTTTTTATAAAAATGTATGGTTTTTGGGTAATTCAGGTTTGCAATTTTTTAAGTCACCATTTTAAAACGCATTAATGGAATTAATCGCTTATTTTACTTAAAATATATCATTGTTAGGTAAACTTTATGTCAAGTTTTAAGTCAATCGGTCAAACCGTTTTCTAGATACAAATTATTTAGTGAAAAAACAAAATGGCCGCTATGGAGAAAACCAGGGCTCTATAACAAGGGCTAAACCGTTTCTTTGATCTCGGCACTGTGCCGCCAGTTTCACTCTGACGTCACAATGCTGATACACGCTAGCTGGTAATATTTGAGTAGTGCGTGCGCAGTCGCTCGCTGTTTTAACTCGATGGAAAGGCTTCAGTAAAATAAAATTTGGATATTCTTAATCTACATAAAGTACGGATTCTAACAGTATAAAAAACTTTTATTTTAACAGGTATTTCGAATTTTAATAATTGAAAATATTTGAGAATTATCACAGACTGACATGATAAAGTCACTAAGCGAGAAAATTTTTTATTTTTGGGTTACAAACAAACTTCCAGCGGGAAAGTTGTAGCCATTGAATTGATCTAAACTATCCAATTCACCGATTTCTGATAAAATGATTACATCATTATGAAATCGTTTTTTAAATGAGCGCTAGGAGGTGCCGCGCCACGATTCCCGAAGTACAGTTGTTTGATACGGGAATAACGTTTATGTACATATTGTTATTTTAAGTAAATCACTTGTCCCCAGGAAAAAAAAGTAAGCATTTTATTTTAACATAAACTAATTATGATTTATAATTAATATTTGATATTATTGAAGAAACATTTAAGTACTCCGCAAATTAGACAACAATGAACAAATTATTTAAAAGACAGCATATTTCTTTGTTATAAAGCAATTCTTTTAATTAAATATGAAGCTAATTTTTTTACGTAATTACGATTTTCTTTTTCCATCATTGATCTCTAATTTTATTTCTTTGAATGTACGTAATAATGATATTATTTTTTAAACGTTAACCTCCAACTTAACTTTTTGTGTCCACTTCAATAATATCAAATTTTAATTATAAATTATAATTAGTTTATGTTAAAATAAAATGCTTACTTTTTTTCTAGCTGGCATAATTACCTGGGGACAAGTGATTTACTATATTACCTTAAATAACAATATGTACATAAACGTTATTCCCGTATCAAACAACTGTACTTCGGGAGTCGCGGCGAGGCACCTCCTAGCGCTCATTTAAAAAACGATTTCATAATGATGTAATCATTTTATCACAAATCGGTGAATTGGATAGTTTAGATCAATTCATTGGCTACAACTTTCCCGCTGGAAGTTTGTTTATAACCCAAAAATAAAAAAATTTCCTCGCTTAGTAACTTTTCCATGTCAGTCTGTGATAATTCTCAAATATTTTCAATTATTAAAATTCGAAATACCTGTTAAAATAAAAGTTTTTTATACTGTTAGAATCCGTACTTTATGTAGATTAAGAATATCTAAGTTTTATTTTACTGAAGCCTTTCCATCGCGTTAAAACAGCGAGTTAACGACTGCGCACGCACTACTCAAATATTACCAGCTAGCGTGTATCAGCATGGTGACGTCATAGGCGATCGATACTGGGTCACGGTAAATGATCAAAATGGTATAGCCCTTGTTATAGAGCCCTGGGAGAAAACAAAGCGTTTCCGGACACATGTCCAATTGATGTGTTTTCTAATTCTTATGTGCTGAATCATATCCTAAAATATTACATAGTCATTACGAAACATCCTGTATATACAAGAAACATATCTTAGTAAAAGTATGAAAAACATACCAATATTGTGGTTACGTATGCTGAATTAATATTTTATAACAACCAAGTGGGACGAGCAGGAAAAACAATACATGTAATGCTCTTCAACAATATATGGGAAACGGAAGCATTTCCCGGTGCGAGTCGTCACTGAGCGAGCGCGTGGCGTGATGAATTTGTTTGATGGCGCGCGGGTTGGGGGGGGGATACGCGCGAAAAAATACTAGAGATAAACCTTGCAAAATCGATTCCGACGGAACCATTGGTTCGATCTTCAGTCTGAAAAATTATTAATTCATTTCTCCATCAAATCTTCAAAATGACTACCTGTTTTTCTTTAAAAAAAATTCCTTTTAGCAGTTACAAAGTAATTTTTTTTTATTAAATAAAAAATTAAAAAAATCGTTAGCATAGCGACTTAAAGATACATCTTAGAAGTACAAATCAGTTTTCAAACCAATTTTTACTCAAACGGTAAGCGAGTAATCAGTAAAATGAATTTTCATAATTTTGAAGCGCTACGTGGCGGCAGTATTTGGAACTACTGCCGGGGTGTTTAGCCTTAATTTGTGGTTAGTTTACTGTAAAAATCTTACATTTAAAAGTTAAAGGCTACAAAAAGTATAATCTGAATGAAACGAAGTTTAATAAGATACAAAATAGAATAGCCTATTGCTTTTTTTTGAATGGTCATGCAGCAGTTAATATCCTTGTCTTGTTGTAAGAAATTAGAAATAATATGGGAATGTTTATTATGGGAGTATTAAAAATGTCAGTTAACTTTATATGCATATTTATTAAAATATATAATTTGTTTGCTAAAAACTATTTGTGTGAGCCAAAAATATCTAGGCTACATTGGCCTATTATGATTATTTTTACAATTGGATCAAAAGAAAGCTGTTTAGTCTATGTCTATGAATATTGAATCATTTCGACATGCTGCTGGACCAATGACATTGTAATTTCTAAAGTGGCAATGTCCTAAATAAATAAACTTAAAAAGTTAGATAGCTTTAAGAATTAGGCACACAGGATTGAAACAGATGCCCGAATACAATTTGTGCCAATTTTATGAACTATCGTTGTTAAAATATTATTTAAAATACAATGACGAAAGTCAACAAAAGAATACGACGTCCGAATATTATTAACGCTAATTTTATAAAACGCCGGTATTAAAATGCAATTTAATATACAACAGCTTATGTCCGCGAAAAAGTCGATGCCCGAATACAATTTATAAAAATTGTATGAACTTAAAATTATTGAAATATTATTTTAAATAAAATGACAAATGTCAGACAAAAAGAATACGAAGTTCGAATATTATTAGCTCTAATTTCATAAAACGCAATTTAATATAGCGTATTTGGACATTTGGTATTTATTTAGCGTATGTCCGCGAAAAACCCTATACTCCCGAGAACAATAATTTGTTCTTATTTCTATCAAATACCGGCGTTAAAATTAAATTTTAATTACCTACAACCGCTATGTCCGCGAAAAGGTTATTTAAATGACACTTGTAAAATTCTGAAAAAGTGGAAATTAAATGTCGCTATTTACGGGAATGAATAACAAGTAAAACAAAGGCACTTCGTCGGGACTCCCACAGAAAACATAAATCACGGTTAACTTTTAATCCCAAAAATGTTCAAAAGGTTTTACCCGAACTAAAATAAATAGAATTATTATACTAAAATAATTACGCCAAAGCAAAACTTAGAATCAAGACGTCTCTGCAGAATGGAGACGGTCTTGACAAAAAATAATGTCTTATTATGCTTACTGCGTAGTGCGTCTGCGTATCTATGATACATCACTGCTCTTAGCGCATGCGCATTATAAAAAGGGATGTTTTTTCGTATCACTTCTCACTCTCACGTTCTTACAGATTCCGTGCGTCTAATATGCAAAAGACGTTGTAAACCAAATAAAAAGTTTTAATAATGTCGATAGTAACTCAAATTGAGTAAATTTAATAAATAACATAAAGAACATTTGTTTGTTTATGTAAAATAAATTAAATATTCTTTTAACAAAAATAACCGCTGAAAATAACGAGTATCCGTAAGACCGTAAAACATCTACGGATTCCGTAAATCTTACGGATAAACCGTAAAAGTTGGTAGATAGAAACGCCCTATAATATATGCAAACGCCCTTGAATGTATGCCCTATAATAAAATAAAAATCTCAATAATAGACAACAAAAATTCGATAGACAATAACCTAAAATGGCTAAAGCACAACTTACCTCTAATTGGTTCTTAAAAATGGAGGTAGAAGTTGCTGAAGCCTTTATTGTTTTAAATTTTGGTAAACACAATACGCATTTAAATGTTAAACTATTTCCCGCCCTTGTTATTTGTTCATAAAAGTTTAAAATGCCTGGCCACAATAAAGACATAATAAAATTAAAATAAAAAAGTAAAAAATTAAAATACTTCTACACTAGACCTAACTCACTTTTAAAAATCACTAACTCACTAAATAAAATCTAAACTGTGAATCACTACAACAGGGCAAAACAACTAAAAAACTTATACAAAATTAACAAAACTATCCAACTGTAATGCCAAGCGTATACCCGAGGGCTAATTGAATGACGCTGATGGGCGTGTTGACGGAGTTGTTTTGTTTGTTTACGTTACCTTTAGGTAATCTTTACCGTTAGTCCTATCTTTCTGTAGACACCCCATCCCTTCCGGTCGGCCAATTAGCAATAAATAACCTAAACTTAGGAATATTGAATGTTGTCTCGCCAGGCCCACCCACCTTGCCGGCATTTCCATTGTGACGAATCTTTCCGGGCGTCCGCCAAATTAACTGAAGTTAGTTTTAATCGTTAACCAATATTTTAACGATTAAGAGTTAAAAGTTAATCAGTTTTAAAAGTAACGATTAAGTTAAAAGTTACCCATATTTTTAACGATTAATTTTAATCGTTAATCCCAAGTCTGCAAAGGCGCTGAATGTATTAGTAGAATTTGTTTGCACTTCAGCCTCCAGCCCCTGCGATGTTTCGTTCCCCTCGCAGCGAAAAATCTTGCTTTGAGAGTTTGTACTCCAGTCTAGGATCAGAAGTTGCCCCGCGGTAAAATCCCCCACGTAGAATTGAACCGGGTACTTTATTTCATGTTTTGATCGATTTTGGGGGAACCAGATGGCTAGTGTGGCCAGAATGTCATGTAAAAAAACTGTGAATTTTTGTACATAATGACAAGAGTAAATTTTGGTAGCCCTTTGAATTTTCTATCTAGCAGCCATTTTAGTTTGTAAGACCTATTAAGTTGGACGTTGTTTTACACTTTGTTCGATAGTTTTTACAGTTATACCATTCGAAAGGGTATGTAAACGGCTACAAAAATGTACTCCTGATATTTAAAAAAAAAATCCACGGTTTTGAGTTTACGGTAATTCTTATTTCTATTAAAGATGTAATTTTTCAACGGCTGCCATTTTTAAAACAAGTTGATAATCTTTTTTTCAAATTAGGTAAGTACATTGATGAGTAACATACAAACTTTCAACTCAATCCGTCAAGCTGTTGAAGCTAGAGATATAAATTATTTAGTAAAAAACAAAAACAACATGGCGAATGGCTGGTCAAAAAGTGTTTCTGGACATATATTGATAGGAAGTTTTTCCTAGTTTTTACCCATATCTCCCTGAATCTCCCTAGTTTTTACTCCCTGAATCTCCGTTCATCACAGAATCACTCTGTATATATGTTCCGGTGGTCTTTAAGTTAGATTTATAGGTGTAACCAGGGGGGGGGGGGATTTGGGGGTTATAGCCCCCCATTGTAAAAAATATTTTGTACTTTGTTTACATTAAAATACGCTCTTAAGAGTAACTTGTTTTCCACACCTATGCAAATGTCAAGTTACAATAAATTATCAATATATTGCTCACATAAGAGCCGTCGCCAATCATATCAACAGTGGCGCGAAGGAGAGTATTAAAGCATACACATTGGTCAGAAAAATAAACAATCGGTTTACTTACTGCTGACGGTAGCTGTGCAGCCGCTCGCTCCCACTACAGTCGACGGATTTTCCACCGTCTCCCCCGAAACAGTGGCAAACGTTACCAAATGCACGCCAATTTTCCTTATTTTAGTATTTTTTTTGTAGAATACTATCCTTCAGCTGCAGGTTGTGTTCGTCAAATGACAAAACCGACATTCTTAAATAATTGAAAAATGCTTCTTCTAGTTCCTCAAATCAAGAAACACAGTGTAGAATGCCCCAAAATCTTCTTTTACTTATTGATTGTATGAACCCAAATAAGTAAATTTTTTTTGCTTCCTCTTCAATCGGCAACGGAATAACAATAAAGCGAGAATTATTCTCTGTTCATATCAATAAAACATTAACGAAATAATATATTACATAACACTCTTCGTGATTGATGAACTAGACACTTCAGTTTAAAGAATCCCAATGAGGCTTTTAGACGGTGTCGGAAATTTTACCGCCCTGTGTACACACTTTAAATTTTATGAGCGGCGACAGTAAATAATCCGCAGCCGACAAAAAAAAAAAACACCGTGTTTGTTCCAAGCGGTTAGTCAGTGCATGGAAAGATTTAGTAGGGAATGAGTCATGGTTGCTATTCTAAATTAGGCCTGAATACAATTGGAAGTGGAAAATTATATATACTTATATCATTTTAAAGTATTTTTGGGAAGCCTAAAATGTGTTATTTTGCATCTTAATTTGTAAAAATTTTCAATACCCCCGGTTGTTGTAACCCCCATACCGTCGTTCTGGTTACACCTATGCTTAGATTCAGTATGATTAAGTGGTCCCTCCGAGGACACCTACATTTAAATGACTTGACAAGGCAAATAAAATACAAATATAATTTTTAAACAAAACAAAATATATCAACTTTATTTGTTTACTTTCACCTTAAAACTAAACCCTACACCAGAATATCAGACTTGGTACACAAGAAGGATACCAAAATTAAAATAATTTATACACTTAACAATAACAACTCTGTTAACAAACTTTCATCCTAAAAGTAACAATATTTTATAAAGTGAGCAAATTAAAACAGTTTGAGTATTGTCTATGTTTTGTGATTGTTTATAGCTATTTTACGGAAAGGTCTAATGTTAGGCATCTGTAAGCAAATTGGTGTTAAACTTCTGTTCAGTAAGAATTAAATATTTAATCTAAGTAAACGTGTCATTGAACATTCTTATTTTGATAATAATAAAGTAATTTATTTGATAACTAAATGTTTTTAATACACCATAATGATTCCAATACAATTAGTTTTAAAATTTCAGTAACATTTTCCCAACAAATTAATAAATAAATATCTTAATACATTAATATATCGAAAATTGTTTTTGCTATTTAATTAGAGCAAAGAGGACATTCAATTGCTAAATTCAAACCTGTGACAACCTGAACCCAGCTTTTGAAAGAACGCCACTTTACAACCGAGTTATAATTTCTTTCATTAAAAAAAATGTAAATGTATAAAACAAAAAGAAATTATTAAAAATTTATTTTCCACTAAACAAGTATAGAATGTGTGATTAACCATTTAACTGCTACGCCTGCATATATAGTTTTTGGATAATATATGCACTACCTTGTGATATGCCTCTTTATACAAATTTATTCATTACGGATTGTCTGTTACCTATTGGCTTTATATAGAACCGTTTGGAAACATTATGTTTTGAGCTATGATTTTGGAAGAACAAAATTACTGTGGCTATCATAGATTTTGCATCTGTTTCTTAATTTGTTTTTAGTTTTTATAAAAATGGAATCCAGTTGTAAACAAGTAAGCCACATTTTAAAACAATTTTAAAAAGTGGAAATGTATATAGTTATTAATTTATTTAAAAAACTGTATGTAATAATAGACTAAACAAATTGTTTACCACAAAAACACTTTAGGTGAAAAAAGTATAAAATTGAACTATTTGCAAATTGTATATTAAAAGAATGTATTTGTAAAAAAGTTTATTATTTTAGTTAATGGCTCGTATAAATAAATGATGTACTTATTAAAAAAAAGCAGCACACAAGGACAGCACTAGCACATAAATTTCAATAGCTACAATTCCTTTTAAAATACAAATTTTACTTGGATATAAATCTAAATTCAAATTTCAGAGATAAATAACATATTTTTTTTACACATTTTGATTATTTAAATATACAAACATAAATTGTAATATTAGAAAATGCATAAACATTTTGTTTTAATACTTAAAAATAACTGACAATTTCACCTCAAATAGTAAAAACTAAACAAAATATTAATTTTACAGTGGTGCACAGTTTGTTCCTAAGGAACAAATGTGTGTTTTTTTTCAAATTTAGCTATTCACTGCACCAGTTTTGTTGAAGAAAATATAGCTTTTGACCAAAATAGGTTCGATACAAAAAATGGTTTACAAGTTTGCTGTGCACCACTGAACTACATAGGAACAAAAATATCAATCCAAAATATAATTGTCATGGATTTTACTTGTTAAAAGTTTAATAAATAATTAAATCTATTAAATGAGAATTAAATATAAGCTCTGGAATTAAATTATTATATTATGGAGAAATCCTCTCAACAATGTTATACAATGATGTTTAGAATATATTAAACCTCTATAAATAACAGGTTTTACATTTTACAAACTTAATAACCAATTCTTACTAAATACAAATAAAATAGTACAGAACTTAAAGCTCTAACATTTGACTTTTATTCGTTCAGAAAAATTTAATTTGCCGTTAAAGCTGACACCTATTTTTTACCCGTATCATTTGTAATCTCTAAATTAAACAGGAAAAGAAATTATATTAAAAGGATATTCTGGAATGTAGAGGTTTTCAAGAATTACAATTATGTATTACACTACGAGCTGTTTAAAAAAATAACTGAACTTTATAAATTACTTGGCAACTGTTCAGTTGGCAGCAGTGTGCTATCGCCATAACCTTCCAAGTAACCTTTTTTTTAAAACCGTTTACATCTTGATTAATCTTTCAGTTATTGCTTTTCAAGTTCAATATGTTTCAGTGTTCTTTGAGATTTACCCGATGTCTAACATACAGGAGCAAAAATAAAACATGAGCTTTGTTTGAAACTGGGGGAAACATTTACAGAATCATTTCAACTTGCAAAAAAAGCTTCCTTAAATGGTTTATCCAATTCAAAATCTATTTTCAATCAATTGAAGATGATCCTGATCCGGAAAGCCATAGATCTCAACTGATGATACTAACATTGTTGACCAAGAACTCTTTGAATTAGCCAACGATGGTGAACCATTCATTGAAAGGATGATCTCAGTAGACAAGAGTTTGGTTTATGACTACGATATTGAGTGCAAAAATTAAACCATTGCAGTTGGTTTGTAAAAGGATCTTCATTTCAAAAACAAAAGCACAAAAATTTCTATCCTCTGTTAAGGTAATGCTGTGTTTTTTTTGATAGAAATACATTTTGAATTTTCGACTCAAGGTCAAAAACAGTCAGCATTACGAAACTGTGTACAAAATTGCAAAAAGAAACTAATTGCGACTTC
This sequence comes from Philaenus spumarius, assembly GCA_018207615.1. Classification (NCBI taxonomy): domain Eukaryota; kingdom Metazoa; phylum Arthropoda; class Insecta; order Hemiptera; family Aphrophoridae; genus Philaenus; species Philaenus spumarius. Next base: position 59,953 of record JAGFPH010001892.1, read on the forward strand.
CGCATGACAATGCGTCTGCCCGTAAGGCCTTGAAAATTCACTAGTTTTGAGCCAAATATCAGGTGACAATCCTTCTACTCCCCAAATCATGTTCCCTGTGATTTTTTCTTGCGGTCAAAAATTAAAATAAGTGCAAAAAAGAAGCTGTTTTAATAAAATTGATGACACTAAGAAAACTTAAACTGATATTCTAAAGAAGCTCTTCAAGATTGCACGGTAAAGAGGAAACACTGCCGCGACACAAGTGTAAATCAAGAAGGCAAGTACTTTAAGTGAATAACACAAATTTAAAAAAGTTTGGTTATTTTTTTAACAGACCTCGTGTGTTGAACTATTTAAATATCTATTTACAATATAAATTAATACAACCAAAAGTGATAATATAAATATAGCATTGCCTACATATCCAAGGTAAATTTCTTAAACTGTAATAAAAATAACATTTTTGGTCAAACACTCATTACATTGAAGTTGTTTTACTAGTACCTAAATGACAATGAAAGTGCAAAGTGAACATTATCTATTTCAGTTGAACTTCCAGTTTATTGATATTTTAAAAAGGTATTTAGGGATTTTGTAAATATACTTTTTAAACTCTATAGTGGTTATTATTGTTCATAAGTTCTTATTTGTTTAAAAATTATCACAATGGATATGTACACATAGGTGATATGCAAGTTAAAAAAGAATTTTTTTGAGCAAATCCACCTAGACCTAAAGTGATACACAAGGCAGTATAGTTGGTCCCTAAACTAGTTTTATACGACTCGAGTGTTACAATTATTGTTTAAGGCCTTACGTTCTATGACTTGACTGTAAATAACAGAACCATTTCATTTGTTTCAAAAATATTTTCTCGTTTGAACAAATGACACTGCCAAGAAAGGTATGACGAATAAGACTTTTATGTATTACCAGAGTTTACTGACTAAATGTAGCATTTAATTAGTGAAAAAACCAAATTTAAATGCAAAGAACCAAAATAATTGTACAATCTTCCAACTCTTTCTAAAACCAATAGATACTTTCCAATTGGTATTACAACAGGTTAAGAAAAGAAAATCACGAAAACAAATTTCATACACTAAAAAGCATATTTTTGGGTAACAATTATATTGTAAATGCCTTAGTTGATAATAATTTTTTTAAAATATTTAACTAATAGCTTGTCCCCGACTTGTAGTATGTGTTAAATTGTACCTGCCAAAGCAGACAGTGTTCATCAAAACAGCGATGAAGCTGCTTTAACGTCAGACTGTGGACAATTAATTTTAGGTATTTACAGTATAAAACTTACACTTTCACAACATGATGGCATATACAAGGTAACCTACTTCTGTACTTTGAGAAAAATTTTGGTTTGCCTTAAAAAAATATGTTTTCTTTATTGTTTTGGTTATTGGTAACTGGTTGTGGCTGTAATAGATTTCTGTTAAAATATACTTAAGAAAATAATTTAGAATCACGCATCACTAAGCCAAAGGTAGTTTTAAGCTTTTCTCGCATAATCATAAAGAATCAATAAAATATACAGTATGGATTTAATATACTAATTTCCAGACAGTAACTCTGGTAACCATGGCCCACATTTTGTTTTTCGATGTTGGCAATAATCCCATGCTACATTACAATAGCATAAAATATTTATTTACAACTCTATGTACTTATTGTTAAAGCCTATTATTTATACTCTCCTGAGCATTTATGTTATTTATTATATTTTATACTTCATAAAAATCCTACTGATCACTACTAACTATACAAATATACATAAAGATAGAGAAGAAAAATCTGTACATAAATTTAACTTTATTTATTTGATCAATGTATATAATCAATTTTATTTTTTCTTATCAACACAATCAACAATGTTACAATCAATTCTAAAATATATTTCTGACATGATATTTAACCTAAAAGAAATTAATATCCCTAGTTTGAGTATAGGTTAGGAATTGTAAAGAATTCCACGTTCATTAATTATAAAGAAGAATTAAAACAAATTAACAAAAAATAAACTATTCATCATGTCCAGCACAAGATTTCATAATATATTTTTTAGAGGTCCCTTGTTTTTGTGCACAAATGAGAGTTTGCTATTTTTGTAATTGTATTATGCCAAACTGATCTTTTGTTTATTAGTCAGTTAAGGCAACATGATACACAGAGCCCAAACATATACTCATTTGAGCACAAAGTTATACATATTTTATAAATGTAGTAAATTGTGATAGTAAGGCAATTCATTTCAAAATCACATGAGCAAAAGCAAAGATGAACGAGTGTAACAGATAAATCAATCTACAGTTTACAAATACAGACAGAGAAAAATAGATATAATTAATCAAACTATAGTCTTTTGTGGGCAGATATTAACAATTAATTTGACTGATAAAATTATAACAAACATCTCTTTATGTAGCATATGAAAAATAGAAAAAGAGACTATAATTGGAAAACAAAGAGATTGAGATATGTACTTTACACCTTGCACATGAAGATTTGGAATGTATTTTTTATAATGTCCATTTAATATTGTCATTGTGAAAGTTTGTAGCAGAAAATGCACACAATTAGAAATAGTTCTCTTGCTAAACATACATAGTTAGGTTTGAATTTGTTAAAAATAATAATATTCAAACATTTCAGAATGGTCACAATTTAAAACAAAAGTTGTCTAAGTTTCAAAGGTTAAAATTACAATACCTAAAAGTAAATAAACCTTCTTATAATTTTACATGTATAGGTATCAAACTTGATATTTCTCAATATAAGGCCACACTACATAAACTTGAAATATAGTATCAAATATAGAACACTTTAAAATATAAATAACAATAATATGTTTGATTGAAACAAAACAATAACAACAATACATTTAAAAAGATTAAGAACTAAAATATATAACGTTGGAATGTTGAATTTCACAGAATCAATTTAATGCGATTTTAAAGGCACAATGTAAAATCACATAAAAGGTTAGGTTAAACATACAAAAGTTAATAAAATGATTGTTTAGGCTTAAATAGAATTGTATAATATGAAATATATTGCTGAATTTATTCTACTTTCTTTTGTTGTATGTAACAATAATATTGTTATAGAAATGAAAGTGTTTGACCTTAAACATGATTTAACAAAATTGATACTGAGAGAGAAATAAATCTACTTTTTCACCTGTCACACGAAGAAACTTAAATAGTGGCTGTGAGTAATGGTTTTGAGCTAGTTGTCGCTACCTATAGTTACACATTGCTACACTACAGTAAAGACCATGAAAGATTACCGTTTAGGGACGAGCTTGTGTGCACCGAGACCTAGGATGCGCCAATCGCAACTGTCACGTTCTTCCCACGCTTATAACTGAACGCGGCTGACTCAACGCATTTATAATTCTCTAAACTATGCGCTCAAAGGCAATGCCACAACTGCAGCGAAGTAGTTATTTGTATTGAAAAGTACACGGAACTTTTAAAAGTATATATTCGTGTGTGCTCTACTTTCTAAAATAACTGTAGTTAAAATATTGAAAGCTTCCGTGTTCTTTATATACTGTTCTGTAACTATGTTTACCAACAAAAATCAACAAGCAAATATAACAATTAATGAAAACAGAATTAAATGTAAATACTTGAATCGTACTCCTAACGAACATTACAATATGCCACTGTTACACAGATTATAATCATTATAATTTATTTTGTGATGGTTTAAATGGCTCCACCTCTGTACAATCAACTCCTATAAACGCGAGTGTACGTGAGTTTTTGTAACCAAAGGTAATAGAAATTAATACAGTAGTTAATTTTGTTTGTCAACACATTTTCAAGATTTACAGGAATTTCAATGGACGAATTATGAGTTTGACTTTTTTTAACTTATCAGTTTTCAAAGTCATGTACTTTGCAAATTTGCTTCTAAAACCACATTTTTACTTTTATAATTAAATACATTTTTTTAAATTTATCAGTTTTCAAAGATATGAATTTTACAAATTTGATTCTAAAACCACATTTTTATTATTATAATTAAATTGAATTATTTAATAATAGGGTATAGTTTTATTATATATGGTTGTACGAGAAATGAATCAAGGAACGCGATGGTTTGCCTATAGTAATTTTCAATTTTGTAATCATTATCTACTACTGTGAAGGTTCTCAAAGTCAGGAGTGTACTATAATAATCAATACGAAAATTATAATAAAATACAATAGTAGGGTACGTATAGCCTTGAGCAACAAATACCAGAGTCCCTAGGAGTGTTCGAGATTAGCAGATCACCATTGGTATATGGCAACGCTGCGCACCCATCTATTGGCCGCCACGCAACAGTAATCTTTTGTGGTATTTAATATAATGGTTACTTAGCTGCAGCTGCTAATTGTGACAAATTTAATTACGAATATATTTGTACTAATTTTGTAATTTTTTTCTTATCATGGCTGATAAAGTTGGATGGAAAAATAAAATAAAATTGTAAGAGACCCAATGTAAGATTGTTGACCGTTTAAACATTAAGAAGTAAGTAAAGAACTAGCTTTGTGTGATTAGGTAGTCCCGGCCATTAGACATGTGGCAAAGTAAGAAGGTCACCTCGTGTGACATGGGTTTAACACATTTATTTTCTACCATTTAGATTAAAATAAATCTTATTTTTAGAAACAACAAAACCGTGTGATAAAACAATAACAAATTGATAGCAACTAAGTCTTTAACCAAACTCGGTCACTATTCTTTTCTTGATTTTATGTGTCTTTTAAAATGAGATCTAAATATCAATATTTGTATTTCCTTTCCACACCAACATTTCTGAAATATTTTGCAAGGTGAGTTTGTAATGAATAAAAACATTAATAATAGCTTCACTGTGTATCTAAATTCAAATTTCATAAAACTAATCGAACCAATTTACCAAATTTCAAGTTCCACTATTTCTTAATCCTAGAAGTGTCAGGAGACTATAAAACTAGTCGATATTTCACCAACTAAAAATCATCGAATCTCAATAAAACCAAAACCATAGGAAAGTAAATGTTTTAAACTTTAACAACTTTTGTATTTAAATTTTTTTTCTAAAACGTATATTTACAAATATAATCATTGTTTTCAAATTTTAGTTTTCTCAGCAGCTGAAGCTGCGCAAGAAAGCACAAAGCTATGACTCAAACTCTTCACTTTTTAAGGCTCATATATATAATCCTTAGACAGACAGGTTTTGAAAAAATATAAGGACAAATTTGTATTCATCAAGATTTGAGCTTTCTACCACTGCCTTCCAAACATTCCTCACTCTTATCGTTTCTTAGATGACTTTTTTTGTAAATCATAGCAATTGGACTGTTTTTCACCAATGAAAGCACATTTTGCAATCAATATATCTGTTACAAATCGATATACAGATATTTGTATAGTGACCTCTATATTAATTTGAAGGATAAATTCTATATTTTCGTATAAGGTAAACCTGATTTATTTATCATAGGCTATTCGGGTCTTTCCGTAAAATATTTAGATTTCTTTGGCACTCTAGGCGAGTTAGGCCTTTTGCCATTGTCTTAGTGTCTGAAATTGTATCCTGTACGTCTGTGAGAGTTTGTGTTTGTTGTTATAATTTAGTGAAAAATGTTATTTAAAATTTTCAAGTATACAGTTCAATTCTATGATTTATTCTTTAGTTTGTTATAATAAAATTTAATTTTTGGATAAAGCATATATTCCTAAATAGTATTTCAAAATAAGCCTAATTTTGTTAGCTGTCATGTAGTAGGAACATAAAAACTGGCGTTTTCTAAAAATTATTTGGAAATTTATATATATTTTTTTATACACTTCTATTTAGAACTAAATTACAAAACTTTGTGTATTTTGAAAAGATTACAAAAAATGTTTACAACTTTTTATGTTGGCCTAAATTTGGATTTTGTTTCCATTACTGGAAATTTTGTGCTGCCTGAGCTAATAACTTTTAAAATTGTCCACCAATCAATTTTTTAGTTGATTATATGAATTTGTTGGACCCTTTTCTACAAAAAAGCTATTGCACACTTTTAGATTGGGAAATAATGACTATATTTAACAAAATATTTGCAAAGCGCAAAAAATGGCATGTCATTCTGGGAAGCTTGCCTGACACTTCTAGGGTTACGTTAACATGCCCTGAGGATTTAAGGGTCAAGGTACAAAGCATTGGGTTAAACAGCAAAAACCCAAACAAAACCTGGAAATTAATTACAAAGCAGTTATTTTA